>NMRA01000421.1:62815-74573 GCA_002633005.1 Phoronis australis | reverse complement strand
TTGCTCATAATCGTTGTCGCTTTCAAATTCCCTACTCTACGCCGTTGTTCAATGCTAGTCGCTGATCTCTTGTGTTCAACCCATGATGTCACATGGCGGGAAATGTGGAAATTGGCAAAATTGAAAGAGAAATCAAAATTTCGAGCTAATGACACAAAATAATCATGGATTTGGCTAAATTTTACGTCATACATTTAGTCTGTGGCCACCGGTAATTCGAAATGTGCAAAAATCCATGGTGTGTACTGTTTAACATCCAAAATAAAAGAAAGCACTTCAATCGTCACTCTCAAAAATAACTTTAAACTGCATATCACTAATCAAGCCTTGCCAGTCCCATTGACATCATTCTAACTTCCTCGCAACCATGAAATAATCATATACAGTACAAGATGCGGTCTAATTTAAACATAATTTTGATAATATTTCACCTCTGTGTTCCTGAGTGTGTAGACACTCGGGCAAATGCTCATGTTTCCTTTGCTTGCGAGGTATGCAGGGAGCAGAGGGCACACCTTTTCCAGACACTCGAACAATACCCCAATGTTTACAATAAATATTCTAATATTCTTAAATGCATAACAAAATTAATTTTTTGTATATGGATGTCAAGAACTCAACTCAAATGAAAATAAGGCTTTATTTGAAATAGTATCAAAATTTCCTTTTAATATTAAACCTCTCTGTGCGAGTGGATGGAATTGTATACATGTAAAATAACTTATTGTGTATGAAAATGATTTACTTACATTCGTAATCATTGTAATCTTAACATCAGTTTTTTAATTTATGTATTTGTGTATAATTATTGTATATAGATTTGTTTGTATTTATTTAACCCATAAATAATGCCTCTTGGCGCTTTCTGGGCAATTTATAATCATTGTACTGAAGATTTCACAACAAACATTAAAAAATAAAAAGGTTATATCAACTAGTGATAAAACGGGTGCCAGTGAATGATACCTGAATGTTATCTACCCCTAGCGGACACGCAGGGAACCAGCGAGACGAGCGTATTCATCCTTGTTCTACAATGAGTCAGTGCTGCGCAAGTACAAAGATGGTTTCTCGATTAGCTTGGACATTTACAGTGCCAGTCGAAGGTTTAAAAAAAAACAACCAAGGAAAGGAAGTTGAAGGACAAAAAGCACCTTGTATGCATCACTGTCACGTACGAAACAAATTTTATCAAAAAAATCTGATGTTGTATTACGACATGCTTGATTTGCGCTTGTGCGGCTTCGCTACGTTGTGCATGATGTGCTTGGCCTACGTTTCTTGGAACTATTCATTAAATGATGAGGATGATTGTTTGATTTACAATAAGTTATGGTTTAAATTGTGTTGTTATAAATGGGAAATCGCAGTAGTTAATGTTCTCGCTGCTCAACCATGTGCTTTCTCTGGGCAGCACTGGTTTTACTTATACATGATGTACATGTTAGTTCTCAAGAGAATAACAATGGTGTAGTGTCTGGTGGTTATGGAGGTCATTCATTGCCGAAGAACGAAGTAAATCATTGGACAGTTACATCTGAACTTTCGCAAGAGATTCTCCTTACAATCTATGAATTTGAAATTGAAAATATTACAGAGTGTCATCTTGTGCTACTTTGCATCGATGGTGACGAGGTTTATGACGTGTTTAGACCACGGCAGTGCGCTGAAAGGGCGCCATAATTTCGATCAGTGTAACAGGTGATTTAAACATTTCTTATCATCCAAACCAAGGAACATCACCAGTAAAGTTCTGTCTAAAATATACTCCAAGAACGCTGACTCAGTTTTACATTTCTTCAAGAATATCAGAAGGAATTTATGGTGTTCTAGTTTAGGCGTCCTTCGTCAACAATTTGTAAGAAACGACATGCGGCTTCAAAATTAGATTTAAAAATTAAAACTATATTTAGTTAGATGTGGGTGGTGGCATGTGGTTTACACAACTTGCTGAGTGAGCCAGAGCGACAATGGTGATCTACAATGGACAAATAATCAGTCCTTAAACGCTATTGCGCCCCTAAATATCCCTGTACGGTTATCTAAGAAACCTCGTTGGTGTATATTGAAATTATTCTCACATCTGAGAACCGAGCGTTTAGAGCGAAATATGACGAAATTCCTTAACATACTAATGTGTCTGAAGTCGGAGCATACGTGTTGACGGTGACTTCATCAACGACGGTACTTTTTACAGAAAGAAAGAAGCCGTCTGTCATTGAAAGTTTCGAAGGTACTACTCGTTTTACTTACCCATGGCACATTATTTCACCCAATGCTAGGTCAAGCAATATTTCAATTGAAGTTGCGAACAAAAAAGTGAACGGTACTTTGGATGTTTTTGCCTGTTTTCACCCGTTCACAAACATGCCGTTGTTTAGCACCCAACTGAAAGCTCTTATGAACAAGCACAACGTGCTATCAAATCAAAGCCATAACATGATCAGGATTGTACTTTGAGACCCTTTTAAACTCGTTTATGTTAGACTGAGTGTCGATCTCGGGGACTTCACAACGTTACCAACAATTTGCAGTCAACTTTATCGTAAAGGTATCCACCAGATAGTATCGTACAGTGTATGTCAATCCAGTTCTAAATTTTTACATAAACGACGTTGAAGGCTTTCACGGGCAATGTGTTTGAAGATGTATGGCGGCGCGTGCAACGGATTATCATCGAATAGTGCTATACGAATTAAATCTGAACCATGTAGACGACTGTTCCTACAAAGGACTTGTTCTTTTCGATGGCAAAGACGTGAAAACGTCACAGTCGTTTGGTCCATACTGTGGAAGGTTTTCAGCCTCTGGAAAGCAATCTAGCAGCGGACGCATCGTCAACTATTTCGTAACTTCTTCGCGTTATCTCACATAGAATTATCACGCAGTACAATGCATGGGATTGAAACTTGGAAGCTATGTCGCTAATGCTACAGTAGAATTTGATTGCAAGGGTTTATTTTTAGTTGGTACAGACAATTATTACGTTTTACCTGTTGCTAGTTGCTTCGTTATTCAGCCAATCCCTTAACAGCATAATAAGCAATACCAGTACGTAGAGTTCGCAAAAGGTCCATAAGTTACATATACATTCCACACGTACACATCAGACACGCTCTTTAGTTACGGTATAGACTGTAATTCTTTTAGTACGCCAGTTTTCCGATTTGGAAACTTTAATCCTGAATGTAAACAGTCTCAACAACAGAATGTGTTTATGGTGGTTGCCTCCGTCCATCGGGCACTTACCTTCATGACATCTTTTGCCACATCGATTCCCACGTTAGCCGTACAATTTAACTTTACATTTTCAAGTTTTGGATGAAATAGCCCATGTTCGCTTTATTCGCCGCACATGATCTTGCGCGGTTCGTCTACACTCATTGAAGCCTGTGGATTTGTGCAAGCTCCAAATCACCAAGCCGAAATTATTTGGGAAATCACAACGTTCAAGTCATTTTATCTTCAACAAGAGGAATTTTACAGAGATTCAAAGGAAAATCGATTTCCGTCTTATTTTGAAATAAATTTCAGTTCACGAGTTTCCTCAGCCATTCAAGTGAGTGACTGAGTAAAGAGAAAGCCAGTTAACCCCAATACTCATTTTGATACTGGTCATCCCGTACATTCGTCCACCTACATTTATAAACATCTTTGCTACACAAACAGCCCGAAGCGTTTACATGTGCTTACGGTATCGGCCGATTTGGTGCACGTTACCATTAATCTATCAATCCTAAAAGCCATCATTGCAATGGAGTACTTCTTTCGCCCTGTCGTGATACCTGAACGAGTTAACAATACTCTTTACTGTGGGAGAAGGGACTACATTTTCATCCAAGGTAGTTGTTTCAAAATATATCTAAGCGCAAACTCGTGATTTTCTGCCAGATAGAAATGTCTTACAGACGGTGGTGATCTGTTAAACATTGAAAGCGAATAATAAATACAGCAAGTAATGGGCTTACTTAAAGGTGATTGGAAGCGTAGTATTCTATATGTGGCGATTTTTATTGGCCTCGGGGCTGACGGTAAAAATGCTCGTTGGTCGAATGGGAAGCCATTAACGTTTTCCAGTTGGTATACCCCGGTGACGTTGTGTCACCATTTGGAGATGAATTAATTAATTGTGATGTTAATGACATGAGACCAATTATGGGTACCATGCTGAGACAGCCAAACCAGAATCCTGGAAACAGATGTGGACTCATGCTCATTCGGAACCCTCATTACGGTCAGAGTTGGTTCATGGTACCATGTAACTTTCCTCTCAAGTATGGATCCGCCGTGTGGAACATAGACTCTGTCAACAAAAGACGTGACTTGACAAAGCAACGGCATGGATTTGTGACACTAATAAGTTGTTCTGACAGGTGTCCTGACATGGAAACATTGAACGGGATTTTACATCTTTGGAATCATCGTGTTGAATTTGGCTCAGTATGTCTGGATAAAACTGTGTCAGGTGACTGCCAGTTGTTGAGACCGATGGTTTTTCCGTGGGATGTTATAAAGGATGGCATCGAAAGTTGACAGCAATGATACCACAGGTATTGGTGTCAACGGGAGGTCACTGAATGCATTGTGCGAACATGTAGTTGTGGAAGGTTTTGACGCGTGTAGTTCAACTCAAAGACAATGCAACGACGGATCTTGTTATTCCATAAGTAAACGTTGCGACGGCGTGATGGATTGTCGTAATGGTGAAGACGAAGTAAATTGCTCACACGGATTGGACTTTTTCAAGTAAGCAAAGTGAAAATTGTGAAATTTGATCTGTTATTGAAATAGAGTTAAATTGTGACTGATGTATTGAATGTGATTACAGTAAGTTCCCATCAGTCCATTACTGTTCACAATTGTGTGGGAATGTATGCTATCCGCATATACGTCAGTGCACAATAGTAAAATGGGATGTAGATGCCCGCAAATAATTTGAGATGAAGACCGCAGCAGGCCCAGAGTCTGGATTCGGATACTGGACCGAAATGGCAACGCTACAACGCTTTCATAATTTTGGAACAGAAGGGTCAGAAATGAATATCATTTACTACAAATCCAATCCAGTCAAAATCACTATAATTAGATGTTCCTGACAAACGCACTCGCATTTGAAGAAATAAAACCAAGTGTCATCTATTCGAGACAGGGCTTTGAGAGTAAGGGTAAAAACTTTGGTTAGATTTACAGTTAGAGACACATATTACTCGACACTAAAATGGTTTGAAATAGCTTTAATTGCCACTCTGAAATCCGGACTCTTTCGCAGGCTGGGTAAGCTACGACTCGGATTCACTGGCCGAAGACGCCGATGCGGGATGGTCGAGTTCGTACTGCTGCAAACACGTAAAGTCTGCCGATATGGCGAGAAGCCTTCGCAACTTATAAAATCACTAATGTCCGCCATTGCATAACAAATCAACGACTTCCACTGGTGACGTCAGGTGGCGGGAAACCAAAAAATAATTGATTGATAATTATTTATCCTTCAAAATTCCTAAATTATTTCCCAACATAAGTGCTTGTTTAGTTAGATTGTGCGTTATAAATGTATTATACAATGGCTAAAACCTCAAAACGTGAACAAATCCGTGGTAAGGTCGCTTTAAGTTACGCTTTCCTAAAAATATAACAATTTTGATGGATCTTTGGGAAAAAGTAGAGGTGCGATCGTCTTCAGAGAAATGGAGATGAGAGACCGAATCTAGTTCGGCCAACAATTAAAGAGGTCAAAAATACTAATACATCTTCGTTAACACTCCAACACGGAATGAAAAAACAAATTGCTTCACAATACATGTACTGTATATAGATTACAGTCAACGGCCTAACAATTCATAACTGGCTTTTGAACTAAACACATTTTACCACGAGTCATTTCAACTGATATATCTGCCAAATAGGCTTGCATCGTTTAAACGTTTTAATTCGCACATTTTCTGTAAAGAACAAACTTCATATGCATTGAACTTATCACATATGTTGGGCAGCAAAGGGCGCTGAAAACAGCGCACTTTCCAATCACAAACTGAGAAACCAAGTTCTGGTACCCGAGGTACATGCCGATTGTACATCTACCGCGTGTACCAGAGTCAGAAATCTTTGGCAGACATACAAAAATCCTCGAGAAAAAGGTTTAGTTCAACTTACTAACAGACAATTTTTTTCCATGCATAACACGCGTCAGAATATTTTTCAGGGGTCTCGAAAACTAAACAAATTATTGATGGTTTGGTGTCGCCAAGAACTATGATTTGTATATTGTGTTCGATTTATTTAAAAAATGACGTCATGTTTAGAGGACATCATTTGAGAATATGTTTCCAAAAGTGGTTTGGTTTAAAACTCATTTTATTTTTAAATTAACATATTTCGAACGACAATGCCTTTTCATTCATTCGCTGCTGTGTTATAAGTACAACTTGTTCCAGGAGTCCGTAAAAGCTGTTGTACCAGACGTGTGCAGGCAGCACAATTCGGATCCTTGCACTGATCACGTGAAACCATGTTTATACTTTATTAATGTATAGTTAGGATTTTCTTAATGAACAAGTAATTACCATTTAGCATACTAGCATATTGGATGTACATCCCCTGGGTATCTATTAATGTTTTTAGCAGCTAATTTGAATGCTTATGAACTCCAAAGTTACATGTACCTGTACTTCAAATATCGTTGAAATGTTCTGCAGTGTGACTGATGGAGGTCCAATTGCTTAGATTTTGGGACGATAATGTTCAGGGTAGTTTTTGTCTGGGTTTACCGTTCCTGAGTTTATTCAATTATTCTACATGTGACACTACCAAGTTTTGGATTTCGTTCCTTTTCTTTTCGAAGCACTCAAATACTCTGAGGTGTGTTTTTCCTTTGTATTCTATTTTCAGATTGAATTACTTAATTTGTGTAAGTGTACGATGAAATAAAACAATTAATTCTAATCAAAGCGCCGTTCAATTCCCATTAGACCCGGAGTCAGTTATTGGGTAAAAGCATTAAGCAACAAAGTATTGTGAGCCATTATTCAAATATTGTCCCTTGAGGATTTTGTCGCGTATGTTTATAGGCGAGGATGCAAAGTTTTGCTTTTAAAATGTGTGTTTATTTCAGTCCCGTTTCAACGTGGAAGTGGCCTCACATTTGAATATACCCTAAACCTTCATGATCACCCCCGATTCGGAAATACGTTATCGTTCGGTTTGTTCTGACGCATTTTCACTAACTTTACAACACAGCAACGACGGGGACTGACAAATCCCCTTTGCATAATTAAACCCCATTTTGATTAACTCTCATGTCGCCGACCTCACCTCATTTTGAACCGTTCATCATTTACACGAACGAACATGACCGAAAAAACTTTGTCTGTACCAATAAATATAGCAATACTGGCCAATGGTTGGGATGATTCGCAGTGTTACTAGAACTTCTTAGTCTTCTTTCCTCTAACATGCCCATGCAGCCTACTTGATAAGATAAGTCAAGTACGCAATGTATTGTGAAGAATACCTCTTCCACAGCAAACGATTTTCACTCACCAGGTGTGTCACATGATTTTTGCATCCGTTTCCTATAAAGCTATGGAAATTGGGAATGAATTCTCCATATCTTCCTAAAATCTACACCCTGGGCGGAGAAGTGTCCCCCTACATTGTATATCGGACGCATGCATATGTAAGATGGACCCTATAAGAAAATTCCGGCACCGGCAATAAAGTATCGCCCTTCAGCCGGTTTTCCAGTACGTTCGCCATACCATCTTTTGGTCGACTTGTCAATACATATCACCCTAACTGGCTAGCCAGTGTCAGCAAATAGAGGGCAAGTCAGCAAAACCGTACAATGACTGTCCGGTGCATCTGAAGAAAGCACCCAAAAGCTTGTAGAGTGCAAGTCTTAAATTAGGGGTCTTATTTAGAAGTCATTTTTCATGAAATTAATTCTTTTAATATAAAGTTGTCAAAAGTTGTATGTGCGCACACTTACTTTAGAATAGCATCACATCTATTGAACTTTGCTGTTTTTGGCGGATGGCTCTTCACTTTCGATTGTTTTTAACTAATCACATCATAGTCATAATTGCTTGAATTTACTTACCAACAACTTTGGTGTGATACATGTATTTTAAATATTTCGTCTTCACTTTGTGTACTTTTAATCAACAGTTAAACGCAAAAATAAAAAAAATCTTGTGACGTCATCAACTGATGTCCGCTCTTCGTCATTGTGTCGGTTTACACCAGCCGTGTACTGGCGTGGTCTCGAAAGGTGTTGAATATTGAGTATTATGAAAAGCTGCGTGTGCAAAGGATGCAGTAATAGCAGTCGGACAGACAACATTTCAGTTTTTGTGTTCTGGGAAAACACCTTAAAAGATCATCCAAAAACAAACTCAGACACAGTGGAGCAAGCGATCAGTTCACAAGCCACGGTGTGGTGGGCCCATTTTGAAGAATCGTGCTTCGACCCGTTGCAGAAACGGAGATTTGATAAAAGTGTCTGCAAACTGTAAGTGCACTTGATCGACGAAAATAGCGTATTGTGTGGCACTATTGCTGGAAAAGTGGTCGCCTGGCACATAATAATATTATCAGCCTCAATATGAACAAGTTGTGACTGACATAATGAATGTGATTGCAGTAAAGAAAGTTCTCATCAGTCTATTCTTGTTTAGAGTTCTGTGAGAATGCATGCTATCTACATATGTGTCAATGCACAATTGTAGAAAATGGAATGTAGAAGCCAGGCAAATAAATTAAGGTCACGAGCGCAGCCGGCACAGAAGCTAGATTCGGGCACTCTGACTGACGAATGACAACAGTACAAAGCTTTCATAGTTTTGGAACAGACGAGACATAAACGAGTACCATTTACCAGAAATATAATCCAGTGTGCATCACTACAATTAGGTGTGATAGTTTCTGACAAACATACTCAGCATTCGAAGAAATGAAATCAATATTCGCCGACTGGGCTTTGACTGTCAAAAGGTAAAAACTTCGGTTATAATTTTACATTTTGAGGCGTACACACACTACTCGAGACTAAACTGGTTAGAAAACTAAAGCGTGATAAAACAAAAATCTACAATTACTACTCAGATATGTCAGCTTTGAAAACAGAACTGTCCGCAGACTAAGCAGGCTCCGACTCGGCTTCACTCCCCGAAGACGCCAGTGCGGGAGGATTGAGTTCGTACAGCCTCAAACACGCAATTCTGCGACAGGACCATGTGTTACTCATCACCTGTTGCGCGTAACTCCAGGGTGTCGTCTTCACCCCCATCTCCATTCCTATTCGTCATGCACGCTCTCTAATTCTTCGTAACTTACAAAATCACCACTGTAAACTATTCAACGTCTTCCGCTGATGACATCACTTAGCGGGAAACATAAAAACCTTACATTTATAAAATTCAAAATCCTTAAATTATCAGTGTTTATACTTAGATTTTAAGTTCCACAATTATCAAACACGATCTGAAACCTCATGAAGTTAATATTTTATTGATACGGGGTCTAAATAAACTAAATTGGCCCAAAATTAATAAAATCTTTTCTCGCGATCGGTGTTGAATTGATGAACATCCTAAGATGGTCATGGTAATTTTACAATTGTGACATCACACCTTAAGTCTTGCAATGGGAATTGCTTACTAGGGTACACTACACTCCTTGCTCGGGTAAACTGGTAGCGCAGCTCGAAATTGAACTCGAAATTATGAATGAGATTTGCTGTTCTACTTTAAAACACATTCAATATGTGTCTATGATTATTATGTTGAAATTCGCTTGCATGACTGTCTCGTTCTATTTTGGGCTTGATGTGCCAGCATTAAAGCTATAATTTCGAAAATTTCGAGTCTGTATTCAAAATCTATAGTCTATTCATAATTTTTTTAAACATTTTATTTCAAAATACACTAATATTTACAAACAATAAGATCTTTGCAAATGAAACACAGGCACACACACACACACACATATCTAAATTATAATAATTCACGGTTGGTCTAAAATAAACAGGCATTGATGGTTTCCCAAAAGGCAGTTTTGCGGGGTTGTATGTTCCTTACTTTACAATTATTATACAACAAACATTGAAATTATGAATATCTAGGAATAATCTGGTTTCTAGAACATTTATGGATGAAATACTGGCAAATAGTTAATATGGTATTGATATCTTCAAAATTACATCGAAAATATGCTGTCAAAATAACATTCCTATCTTGGATTAAATCGTGTTGTGCAGTTACGTCAATTAAAAGTTTCTGAATTTCACACCACAAAGTTTTCACTGAACCACATTCCACAAACATATGGTTAAAAGTCTCAAAATTCCACAAGATGCACACTTGTCATCACTGACTAAGTTCATCTTTTTCAAAATAAATTTTGTAAACACTTTTCTATGAATATAGAAGTACTTGAAGGTTTTAACATAAGGAGGTTACAAGAGTTTGTGTGGAAGAACATAAATTTGTTTAATTCGTAGTCTAAAGTAAATGTCAGTTAAGGTGTATTCTGTATCAGGAGGCAAAACAATTTTGGAAAGCAAAATATTTCTAGAAAACACATTAGTAATTTGTCTTGACTGGGGATGTATGCATTTTGAAATCGAAGGATCAGCTTTCAACTTAATCGCACGTCTCAAAGCAGCATAATGAATCCAATTTGAAAGCTTATATCTATCTTTCAAAACCTCCCATGTCAGAAATTTATTTTCAAAATTCAAAAGAACCTTCACAAAAGTAATACCAGCCTCAAAGAAACTATTAAAGAATACAGTCCTCCTATTAATCAATATGTTTTTGTTATTCCACACTACTTTTTTTACAATTGTTATGTCCTTATGTAAGTGAGCACTAATTTCTTCCCAAGCAATCAAGATGTCAAGATAAAAGGTATCAATATTTGCAAGAGACAGCAATTTACAATCATAATTTGACTTAAAGATCAAAATGCCTTCATATGTTTTAAAAACATACCCTGGAAACACTAATTTCATTGTTTGCATCTAAGCAACGCGTAATCAATTTAACTAATAATGACTTGTACATAATATTTATATCAGGAACAGTCAAACCACCATTTTCATGGGCATTTACATCCACATTTGTTTTTATTCTAGTTATAAGTGGTTTATTTTGCCAAACAAAATTTTTTATCACAGTATTTATCTTAGCTCTACGTTCGCTGTCAATTCCTAAATTGCTAATCACGTAAATTATTTTAGACAGCGCAAATGTTTTAGTTACATTGATCCTTCCTAACAATGAAATATTGCGACTTTTCAAGATATCAAGAGACTTTTTAAAGGACTTAATTTTGAGTTCAAGATTTAAAAAATCATTTTCTTTTTTGTTATGACTAAAAAATATTCCCAGACTCTTGATTGGTTTGCCAGTCCACTTGAAGACATAAAGCGGTTCAGAATACTCGTGGTCTCGACCTAAATATAACCCTTCACATTTCTTAATATTTAGCTGGAGACCCGAGAGTAAACCAAAATGTTCTAAAAATTTGAGACAATTCATGCCAGAATTTTTGTCATAAACAAATAAGGTAGTGTCATCTGCGTACTGGAGAATTTTAACTTCAGTTTTCTCAACACTTATGCTTTTAATTAAATTACACTCTCGTATATAATTGGCCACAATTTCAACAGCTAGGCAATATAATGAACCCGACAATGAATCACCCTGTCTCACACCCCTTTCTAAACGAAAATAATCTGTTATAAAACACTTAATGACAA
>NMRA01000421.1:0-62621 GCA_002633005.1 Phoronis australis | reverse complement strand
TTACATCGAAAATATGCTGTCAAAATAACATTCCTATCTTGGATTAAATCGTGTTGTGCAGTTACGTCAATTAAAAGTTTCTGAATTTCACACCACAAAGTTTTCACTGAACCACATTCCACAAACATATGGTTAAAAGTCTCAAAATTCCACAAGATGCACACTTGTCATCACTGACTAAGTTCATCTTTTTCAAAATAAATTTTGTAAACACTTTTCTATGAATATAGAAGTACTTGAAGGTTTTAACATAAGGAGGTAACAAGAGTTTGTGTGGAAGAACATAAATTTGTTTAATTCGTAGTCTAAAGTAAATGTCAGTTAAGGTGAATTCTATATCAGGAGGCAAAACAATTTTGGAAAGCAAAATATTTCTAGAAAACACATTAGTAATTTGTCTTGACTGGGGATGTATGCATTTTGAAATCGAAGGATCAGCTTTCAATTTAATCGCACGTCTCAAAGCAGCATAATGAATCCAATTTGAAAGCTTATATCTATCTTTCAAAAGCTCCCATGTCAAAAATTTATTTTCAAAATTCAAAAGAACCTTCACAAAAGTAATACCAGCCTCAAAGAAACTATTAAAGAATACAGTCCTCCTATTAATCAATAATTTTGTTATTCCATACTACTTTGTTTACAATTGTTATGTCCTTATGTAAATGAGCACTAATTTCTTCCCAAACAATCAAGATGTCAAGATAGAAGGTATCAATATTTGCAAGAGACAGCAATTTACAATCATAATTTGACTTAAAGATCAAAATACCTTCATATGTTTTAAAAACATACCCTGGAAACACTTTCAAATTTCATTGTTTCCATCTAAGCAACGCGTAATCAATTTAACTAATAATGACTTGTACATAATATTTATATCAGGAACAGTCAAACCACCATTTTCATGGGCATTTACATCCACATTTGTTTTTATTCTAGTTCTAAGTGGTTTATTTTGCCAAACAAATTTTTTATCACAGTATTTATCTTAGCTCTACGTTCGCTGTCAATTCCTGAATTGCTAATCACGTAAATTATTTTAGACAGCGCAAATGTTTTAATTACATTGATCCTTCCTAACAATGAAATATTGCGACTTTTCCAGATATCAAGAGACTTTTCAAAGGACTTAATTTTGAGTTCAAGATTTAAAAAATCATATTCTTTTTTGTTATGACTAAAAAATATTCCCAGACTCTTGATTGGTTTGCCAGTCCACTTGAAGCCATAAAGCGGTTCAGAATACTCGTTTTCTCGACCTAAATATAACCCTTCACATTTCTTAATATTTAGCTGGAGACCCGAGAGTAAACCAAAATGTTCTAAAAATTTGAGACAATTCATGCCAGAATTTTTGTCATAAAGAAATAAGGTAGTGTCATCTGCGTACTGGAGAATTTTAACTTCAGTTTTCTTAACACTTATGCCTTTAATTAAATTACACTCTCGTATATAATTGGCCACAACTTCAACAGCTAGGCAATATAATGGACCCGACAATGAATCACCCTGTCTCACACCCCTTTCTAAACGAAAATAATCTGTTATAAAACACTTAATGACAACACAAGCTGTTGGTTTGTTATGATTATTTCTACCCATCGTGTAAAACACTGTCCAAAATTAAAAGCCTTCAAAGCTTGAAAAATAATGTCCCGTTTTGTTGTATCATACGCCTTGCAAAAGTCAAAAGTCCAAAAATAAAATGTGTCCTTGACCATTAGTAATGTTTGTCTATTCATACATGTACTTTGTCATCACATCATTGTTTGGCTTTTGAAGAGGCATTCCCGTTATTTTGAAGCTTCGCCCCGCTTCTTGAAATAACATCCTGATGTCGCGCTTTTTGTCATACGTGACAATATTTACAGTTGTACATGATCTCGTCGTTGTTTTGACGCGTAGATGTGTATTTTCGTCCATTTCTACACTATACACACACACACACACACACACACACACANACACACACGCACACACGCACACACACACACACACACACACACACACACACACACATATATATACCATATATACCCATTTCCCCATTTTTGTCACAGGTATAGTTGCATGTAGGCCTCCACTCCAGAACAAGTGTAAGCATCGTAACTTGTGTTTTTCCCCGCATTTAATTTGAGATGTAATATTCCACTAAAGAATTAAAACGTCAGTAGAGTTCTGAAAATGCTTCCACAGCTGGGTTTAGCACATTTCAAGAGACGAGTCCAATCTCGTAAAGCTCAGTCTGGGCTTCTGCCCAGCACGTGGAGTCACTGCACAAGTCTTGATGTGAGAGAAAAAACATGTACTGTACTGACAGACAAGACCAGTCAATAGTGGCAGCTGGGAGCACTAAGCAAAAGCTATGTACAGCCACACTAGACGCTGCACCACAACCTGCGCTCAAACCAAGAATTCAGAAGTCGAAACCAAGGTCATTATCATATTTTGGGGTCTCCGAACCAACATACTGTTGACCGGTAGTGAAAGCCAGTTATATCATTGCATCTACTTGGCAATCGCTGAAAGATGTCAGCGTTCGAGTTTTCGATCGTATACCTACACAAAACTCTAAACTGAAGGTCGGTAATTAGTCTAACAATGACGTACACAAGTTTCGTCTAATCTATGATTTCTGATGTGTGTCCCACGTTCATGCATCATCGCCGTAACTGCATCGTGGCAAATGCCAGAAAATTGTTTCATACCCGTATCGTCACTTCTAATATGAAGACAAAAGGTCGCGGAGAGCAATTTGGTAGTGGGCATCTTGGTAAGCACGAAAGCTCATGATTTCTCATGACAAAAATCAATCTGTTTTGGTTGTTAGCATGAGCTGATTGTCAACTATGAGCTGGCGGTTGCGTCATTTGTTCTATTTATAACATGCCCTAGCATGGTCGGCGCAGCACGGAGTAAAAAGTGGAACGGCTAAGGCCCCCTCAGCTCCCCCAAAGGTGCACCACTGAAAAAAGTGTGCGCCGCCCATGCCTAGGTGCTGTATGACGAATGTAAATTTGAACAGGTACCTTGAGTTGCATCCAATAGCGGAGTTGCAACCGAATCGATTTAACGATTGCGCATGTCCGGAAATTAGGGTGCGCAAAGGCTACTGGGATTGTTGATGGTAAACGGGATGACCGACTGGTTTGCACGACGTGTAATTTGTGTGCATTAAACTAAGCTGCTGTATGTAATTCTGCCGCTATTCGCCCTAATTAGCGCCCATGGCTCAACAAGTGCCCCAACGCGTTTTCAGACTTTGCTAAAGTAAGCGCCCAGCCCATGAACTACATGTACATGCGAAAAATGCCCTTACCTACAGTTCTAACGTCTCCAATTTATCAATTGAAAGATCCGACAGCCTGAATTTGTAACGGACCACGAGCCTCACCGTTATGTCCGTATACACTTCAAACTTACGCCGCGATTCAAAAAGAACGCAGAAGTTTTGCTGCTCTTGCGAGGGATGTGCCCCACTACGCGGGTCTGGACTTTGAAAACAGACACAGCGTACTTGTCAAAGAGCGGGATTGCATTGTTTCTTTCCAGTACAGATCTTCTCCGGCCTCAAACTTCTTTGTGCATGTGAAAACCGTGAATCGAAGACTAAAAAAAAAAACTCGACCAGTGTTAGCACGCGACCAAGAAGCGCGCGCTGCATAATGTACCGACTGTCATCGAAGATTAATCGGGTAACATAGCATCGGCAAATAAATATTGGCACTAATTTCCGAAAGTTTCCAATACCGTAAAAAGCTTCTGCATTATTTTTAAGAGAAATTATTTAACTAATCATAATTGGTGTTTTTAAGGTCAAAATGACCCACTTCGCACCCTTACACCCCAAATCTTCCGGGAAATAGCTGTTACACTACGGTCACGCATCCACTCACCCGGCGACTCAATGAGTGACATGTCGGTCTTACCGAAAAAATTCTCGAACGTTTTTAGCAGATGAGGCCAGCAAGTGCTAAGCCGTAAATATTAAAACACGCTCTGCTTGACTTATTTTTTTTTTTTGGATACAATGCACACCTAGATCATTACATTACTCTGGCAAATGAACTCTGACAAGCACACGCACGCTTACTCTCACACACACGCATACAAACTTCAAAACAAACGTCACGTGACAACAACATGTGTTCCCACAGAGATTTTTCTCGGGTTGCGTGCTACAATCTAGCGTAGATTTGGACTTAATCTGCAGTTAATCCAGACTTCACAAGAACTTAAAAATCTTAGAGACGCTATTTGGAAAACTTGAGGAGGATTTCAGGTAATTTGTTGAGTCAAAGCTGTATTCTTATTTAAGAATTCAAGCCCTATCGACGATTGCGAGACCAGCAGCTACGCATTTGTCGGCAAGATTTCGCCCTGGAACTTCAACAAAATTTTATGAAAAATGATCGTAATTTAACAACGAATTTTGATAGCAATGTACCACAATTTTGTAGAAAGTAAATAATAATAATCTGCACGCTTTATCTTAGCGCGTAATGCATATAGTGTGCATACGTTAAGTGAGTCGACCCAGAACAGGTGATTGTGCAGAGGCATTATCCTCAAAATTGCTCATGTTGGCTTGGTTCTGGTCAAGCGAAAACAAGTTTTTTTTTTCACTACCAACCGCCGTGGAGTATTTGTTACTGTTTCTTTGAAGGGAGATATTGTTGGGCAGTTTCTAAGATACGTTTTCTTGCCGCCCTCAAAATGAGCGCTGCACACTTTATGCTACGAAGTCGGAAAGAATTCACGAAGTCGGCCTTTGCTACCAGCTCTACCGATGTCTCTGACCCATGTTTAACGCAGTTCCATGATCCTTGGGAAACAGGTAGTAACTAAATTTTTTATTTCGCTAACTGGTATTATAGCATGCCAGGCACACAACACGTATAACCTCCCTGTGGCCGGTTCGCCCCCACGCTTGCCGACGTACTTGTTTACCGGCTTAACCACAATGCAACATTCTGACCCATTTCCAATATGGCGGCGTTGCAACTCCGCTATTGTGAGTGGGTATGGAGGTTCGTGCCCTGAAATGAGCTAGCCGAGTACTGCAAGTGTCACGTTTATAGCAGTTGGTGTACGCTTTGGTTTTGGTTGTAAATATAGCTCTAATCACTATTTATTGTATTATTTAGGATAATCACTGTCAGCATTAAAAGTTAATCAAGTAGTTTGTTTGTCTGATTACTGTCCATTACGGCGTTTTCCCGTTGCTCCCAACTTGTTCGATTCTATAGCCCAACAACAAGTTGGGAAAATCACCTCTGTAGCCAATATCTTACACGACTGATTAACTCTATCCGGCATTTATGGTTGGAGTGCCGGCTCTCTTTTGTTCGATAATTGCTCCAATCTCCGATCAGATCGTATCTAGCCTGACTGGGCTGTGCTGCTAAAAATGAAAGTTAAGTTATAACACATTTGAACATAAACCAACAACATTTCTGAATTCCCTGCCCAACTACAACAGAAGTTAAGACAATCCATTCTGCCAGGTTTCAGTAACCCTTTGAAGCCTGGGAGATAATTGGCCTGCTTGTTGTCAAACGGGACAAAAGACTGTGCTAGGTAGTTAACAAAGAAGCCAGATGTTATCGCACGTTCAGAACCCCTCACGTCTGGAAAAGTTGCTGAACGACAGAACGCCGTCATGCTGTTTATGGTTGACAGAGATTGACTGTGGGTTTGTTTAAAAGGTAGGTATGCTTTGAGATTGTGCTTAGTAGTCGGTGGGCCAGAATTTGTAGGGCCTCTAGAAAAGGATTTTTGTGAGTACTTTAGGGGGGCAATTTTATTTTGGTGTTTTTTAATTCATTTATTAGAGTGTTTTCAAAATCTAAAAAGTTCCCACATATAAAGTTGCACATTTTTGAGAAATTTGAGTTTGAAGTTACCTAATAATCACCAAAGACTTAGTAAACTTATATTTGTAAAAACAACAGTTTTGGTGACTTTTTTGTAAAACAAGTAATATGGTCCCATCAGTGTCATTGTATTGAACAATATTACACTCACATTACATGTTTTACTGTTGTAGATTAATTGTAAACAGTGAAATTTAAAAAATGTAAAGAGACACCTAGTGGCAAAAATGTAAACTAAGTCTGAATCTTACTATGAAGTTATTCTGGCACTGTCTGGCAACAAAAATAACACAAAACACTTGAGACAGGGAAAAATTTGTGCCTCAATGACTAAAACATTGACTAATGATGTAAAATACAGCTTGTTTGCATAATACACCCGAAATACGTTATAGTACAAAAACAATCTCTGTGAATGTGAACACAGACTGTATGAAAGTAATAGATTATTCTGACCGCGTTTATCAAGTAGTATGAGACAAATACATGACAATGATCAAAGTATGTACTTTCTATGACTTAATCAACAAATAAAATTAACTTTTTAATACAAAATAAACGAAATAACGGGGTTGGAGGTCTATTTAGGCTTGACTTGTCAAAGAACTATCCAATGTTATGCAGTCGATGTTGCTGATGTTACTACAGTTGTCACAGCTGCACATTTCTGTACAGTTTGACCCAGCATTGCAGCACAAACTCAGTTTCCCAGAACACATGTTCTTTTTGCACTTGCAGCGTTCATCTTTTAGTGCTGTCGATGAAGATGCGGGCATTGCCATACATTTTAACTGCAAAGCTCCACCGCCAAGGAGCCAACTATGGTCGATTAGAGAGGGTACAGCACTGCACACTGGTGATTGGCCCGCAGGCAATGAATGGTCAAACACTAAGTCCTTGTTTGGAGGCGGGGAGGATTTGGGCAAACGTTTGATTCAAAATATGTTATAATGGGCTGTGTTAATTAGAGTCACCAAGTGAATTATTGAACACTAGCCTCAATTCTCTTTCGTATCTCTTAGTCAGGCACAAACTACAATAGTGAGTAGCTTCAACAATATTTCTTAAGATTGCCTGTCCAAATAACTTCATGCACACCAGCTTTCTGAAGAACAGCTTCAAAGTCTTGCTTAAGTTTGGAAAGGCAAATGACATCTTCATATGTTAGAAGCTTTGATTCAATGAACTCCAAACAAAACTGTAGAAAAACATCTATGAAAACTGCGGATTCGTCATTCTTCACAGTCGTTGTCTTTCTATTTTTTAAAGCATGATGATCTGTGGTACTTGGCTTCTAAGACACAAGGTCTTTATCTTTAAATTTCATTTGCGTATTCAGGGCTCTGGATAGAGCTGTTGCTTGCGATACAAGTCCAACTGAAAAAAACCCGAACTGTTAACACTAATTTAACATTCAACTATACATGTAAGTGAGTTGGCATGCAACTTTTTCAGATGGACTTATCAGGAACTGATCCACCACCAGCCTAACAAATTTACATGCCATCTGATCTGTCGCCTAAAAATGTTGATCGTCTAAAAATTAGATTAGTTGATGCTACTGAAAATAAATCAGCTGATATACCAGTGCAGTGATTGAAATTTAATTTTTTTAAATCAGATGCTCAAACCATAGTCAATCGATTTACACTTAAGGTAATCGATCTTTGACGAAATGGACGGTGGCTTCCATCGTCCTCAAATTACGACCGCGATGATGGCCACTTAGGCACTTTAATTTAATTATCATTGCAGCTACCTAAGTAGTTAATGTTTACAAGAAATTGAGAAGAGGTTCCCCCTATCCCAGGACTACGGCAGGGGATGACGGCCACTTGGGCATGTGGTTTGCAACCATCTACTCTATTTAACTTTCTCAAAATTTTTTGACTTAAAGTGCTTTAAAATCACACCCACAGTATAACGCCATATGATTATCCCTTAGCGCAAGCAGTGTCGATGTGGCAACTGAACAATGGCGTGCTCGAAAAACAGTATTGCAGGAGTATTTGTTTAAACTGGGAACAAATGAAAACATTAACGACTTCCTCAGAGGCATCTCTCTATGCGGTACTTCTAAACTTATAAGAACATAATTTGCCGAAAAGCATCCAGCATATGGAGCACCTTTGGTATGATCACCGTCTCTACTGGGTCAGCGGTATTGTCTAAGGCCTAGGCAGCCAATGGGCTGAACAAGTTAGAAAAACAACTGGTGATAATACTGACTGATGGAGAGAGAATGATTAATCCAGTAACCAATTTATTTTATGATTACCCCTACTTAAACAAGTGAAACCTGTTGTTAATTAATTTAAGTAATCAACTACATAGAAGAGTAACTACGCCAGCGCCCTCTTTAAAGATTACTTCAATCAAATATCTCCACTTGGTAGATGAGAGTCCTGTTGGTGAATCTTCGAACTACACACACTGAATAGCGACAGTGTACTTGCTGCACAGTCTCTGGTGACGCAACACTTCAGGCAGTATATAGATATCTTACTACACACCATGCAAGTGACAAGCTCTTAGTTAACTTCCATGTTCGTTAACCCTTGCCCTTGCCAAGATCCTCTTTAGAATCTTCCACGAGATGGCTCTGTTGTACAATTTCCTCTGTGCATTGTCGCAAGTCTTTATGCTTCATCTACTATCTAGCTTATCTGAATATCTTCTTGATTTTAGCCCATATTATAATATACTACTTATTTAGCGATTGGCTAATAAAAACCACAAATTAGATTTTGACGTTAAAGTACATGTCAACAAGTTTGACCCCATGATTTAAAAGTACATTAATTTTGCATAAATTTTGGGCAACTAAAAATGGATCTATTCTTACTAATTACTTAATCAATATTTATTCTGACAGCGGTCATTGTACTAAATTCATCATGGTCATACAAAACGTAAAATCCTTATATTCCTCAAGCAAACAAAGCAAAAAACCGGCATGCTTAGTGAACCCTGCATGCACGACTACAAGGCTTCAAACAAAACAACTAAACGATTCACTGCAATTCTCCGCCGTACCATATACAGTATACTGGAGAATATTGACGATCGCTGGTTCCCTGCGTGCTTAGCCCAGCCAGCACGCAGGTGTCACGCAGTGGCACGCGCTTTAGCATTGGTCGATGCAACCTCGGCAGTCATTGGTTAGCTTTACAACACCGTGAAAAAATGGCGGACTGTGAACGATTTTTAGCCTTGTCATGCAAGAGGCGTAGCAGTAACTATTTCGTTTCTGCAGTGATGTTTAATAACCGCGTGCTTGAAGCACATACATGTACAATCAACACATATCTGGCCGATTTAAGCCGTGTGTTATTCATATTGTATGAATACAGCACACTATCGTAAACAAAAGTCATCGACTGTAGAAAGATCCATTCCTGAAAGTCGCAATCACAATTTCTAGGCTTCACATTTCCTGAACATGAATTTTAAGCACCGATTTGTCTGTACAACAGACCATATTTACACTTCAGTTCATCAGTCATGCCAGTTTGTTTGCGTAAAACCCTGCTTGTTGAGAATTCGACTAGCCAATCAGAAACGTCGGTGTAAAAAAAATTACCGATGAAAATAAGTGATACCTGCGTGCTGGCGCGGCTACCGCCCCACCTAGCGGAACGCAGGGAACCAGCGAGTATATTGACCAAGACCCTTTTGTACGTCCGCTTACGTCACACGCATGATGGCGCCCCTATAGTGGACTAGGAGGTCAACGAACCGAGTTTATGGACCCCCAGTCAGTGGAAAGCCCTATGGCAATGGAGCCTAACAGTCGAACCAATTTGTATTGTATGACGTTGAGCCATTGTTTTTTTTTCGTAGATACATCATGTCTGAAAAAAAGAATGATTATAATATCAACTTCATATACATAATTGTAAATGTTTAATGGTTATCGGTCACCAGTTGTGAAACGTTATGGCGCGGGCGGGACCGCTGTGTTTATTATGAAACAATACGGAAAGTTTTCGAGCATATTATGCTAACAGTTCTGGCTATGCCAGTGAACCACAGAATACTATTCACTACATCATGTGCTGAACTTTTTCGCACCAATTAATCAAAAAAGTTTTTGTCAAATAAGAAAATCACTTGACAAGCCGAAATAACCTGATAAAAGTGCTACAGCGGGTTTTGGGAAAATATTAACATCTGGGGATTCAACGTTCTGTGAAATAATATTTTGACTGATGTTGATACTTTGTATTTAAATGGATAATAATCAAATATTGCAGGCTCTTCAAGGGTGGGTCAGATAGGATACTAGTGCCCACAATGAGTTTGGTTACACACTGGTAATTCGACTCAGGGTGATGACACCAAATGCAAGGCTACAGACAGTGCTGTTCTTCAATGGAACTATTTATGGATAGGTAGGAGAATCCTTGGCAAATGCGAGTCAATTTTGAACAAAAACATACCGCTGTGGTCGACACAAGCTAATTTATGATTAACTTTCAACATTAAAGAGAAAATGAAATAACCGAATGCTCGGCCACATTCCGCTCACAGACAGCAGACTGCTTATCACTGCCGTAAATCAAACGAGAAGCTGAAACGAAAACACAACCGCTGCATACTTGTAATGTGGCCATTCGCAGTAGCGGACGCAGGACTCAGTCACTCAGCTGAGCAAATATATTTCTAATGCAACCTAAGAATTCACTATATCACATATCACAAATACATTTATGATCGACATATTTCCCGAATGATATATACACCTGTAATAGTTCGTGCGTCAGAAGCTCGTTACCAGAGATGAAACGGAGATCGAGGTAGGCGATATAAGATAATTTATTAAACAGGTAGTGATCGACTAAACGTAAAGTAAGGTAAAAATACTAATTTCTGGTAAGATGGGCAAATGAAAAGTGCCACAAGAGATATTGTAAGACAGGTCATTGATGAAGTAACAATACAGAGCATTAATTGTTACAAATCTATCTGTGACTCGTCTGACGCTGCCGTGCATTAATAGGCGAAGTCAGTAGTTAACGCTGTTAGCGAATTCTCATGATCTCCGCTAGGGGAGCAAGCGTATGGCGTCAGAGGTACAGAAGGGTCTTGGTCAACATTCACCATTCGTATAGGTGGCACGTACTGAACAGTGATAGCTGCGGCCGTGGGCAATTTGCACTCCCAAAACATTAAAATCTAGGGAAGGCCAGGCTTGGGGGCATTTTTAATTATGTAGGGCACATAGAGCAAACGAATGCGTTTTTTGTATTTGTGAACATCTTGAGAATAAAAAAAACAACTTGCTCGGCTGTAGCTACACTCTTCTTTATCTTCTTAAACGGCATAATTAAAAAGGAAGAAACAATCCATGCTTTTGACAAGATAAAAATTACCTGGCAAAGATGGCCTCTCACAAGAATTTGATGAATTTACTGTTGGCAAACTAATGAATATACTTCATGGACAGAATTTTTGACACAGTGACTGTTACTGACGGATGGTGTAAACGTATCATTATGACTATTACTGACAGGTGGTGTAAACGTATTTTTATGTTTTTATTCAACTTAGAAATGTGATTAAAAAACCTTGTGGTTACAGAGGAACATCGCTCTTCGGTAAAGTGACTATTTTGAACACAAGGCTAATTACTGAATGGGCAAATAGAACGGTATTCCGGAAGAACAAGCGGGTTTTTGAACTGGATACTGCACTATTGACGCTACTTTTGTTTTGCAGAGTTTAATTTAGAAATATGTGACAAAAAGGCGTGGAAAGGTGCACTAGTTGTACGTTGATTTTAGTAAAGCATTTGACGCTGTCGAAACGCCATGTCTATTTTACGTCCTTCTGATCAAAGGGTGTCCACGGGGGAAAAGTTTTTCGTCCTCCGTAACATGAGAAGGGTAAGTCATGTGTTGACATACAAGCGGACGTCACTCCGTACTTCAAGTGTAAAATAGGTGTTGCTCAAGAGTGTGTCTACGGCCTGCTGTTATTCGCCAAGAGTTTTCTGCTTTTTGCAAATAACTTGGCTAGCATAATTGTGTTTCAGAGAAAAGTCTTATGTACTTGAGGAATTTTGTAAAAACTGGAGTCTGACAGGTAATTTGGATAAAACCAACATTGTTGTACATAAGCACCGAAATGTAGTATCCATGGGAAGAAATATGGTATTGCAAAAGGCAAATTGTTCAGGTTAAATCCTAGTATAAGTGCGCGGGAGTTACATTCTACTGTAGGCTTAAATGGAGTTAGTGTTGTAAAATACTGGCAACGCAAGAAAGGAAAGGTCTCAGCATGATTAAAGCAGGTATAGCGGTAAACAAAACACAACAATTGGCGTCTGATGAAACTTTATCGATCAGCGGACATGAAAGTCTACTAAGAACTGGTAACGGCTAACGTTTATTGAACAACTAAACGTTGCCTTTCATAATTTTTATAGCCAACACCCTGTTCGAACCTTCATTTGTTGCCCTTACTCTCTGGCACCAGCCCCATTTTTTGGAGTCACGTGACAATGCGTCGCAGTATTTGGGATGCCATATATGCTCAATGTCTACATCGAAAGCACGTATCACCATCAGGTCACTTGCCAAGTATCGACGGTACAACACTATGTCCTCTCCCCCCCATCCTTTCACACCATTCTCAAAGCCTGTCATCTTTTTAAAATCAGATAGATACTGACAGCTCATACCAAACCCGTAGCCGCGCCAGTACCCACGGTTCTCCATCGAGTCAAGAGACTTTGGCAAATTTTGTATATACTTAGGGTTGTAATGGCTAAAAACTATTGGAAAATAAACATTCTTATTTGGATGAGTGTAGATACGGCATCTTCGTATAAAGTTTTTGCGGAATATCACATCAACGTCGGTGAAAAAAGTGATAACATCACCACCCTCCCAGCTGAACGCACCAACCTGCAGTCCCTTAGCTCGTGAGAAGTTTCGATTCAGATGAATTACATTCGCTATTGGAGGTTGTAGGCCGAGACTGTGTAACTTCATCTTCACAGCGTTCAGCCCAAGTGAACCGAAATACACAATTGTCAGCACTAAATTCTCTGCAGTTTGAAGTTCACGAAAATGGATGATGAAATTTTCAAACTCCTTTAAGCGACCAGACAAAGGGAGGACCACGTGTACGTGTGCCTGAGACTTGCCAAAACTGACTGTCTCTACATTTGACAAAACCGTGGGTGCAAACGGCCGAAACACTGTAGCCATGGTGACGGTACTTCGACCTTGACTATTAGCGTTGAACTCCAATAGGTAATGTGCGCCGTGCTTTGGTAGTACACGATACAGTCCTTGAATAAACTGCAGTGTCACGTTTCGCTTTTCTTTCAGCAGGAGGTTCTGTGAATACTTAACTACTTCTTGTAGATCTTCTGAGTGATCTCCGCGAGGCGCGTGAGACACGCTGTTGCTTAAAACGGTCTGGCTCGTGTGAACCATGGGTGGATCCACTGAAAACGCTGTGAAAACCGAGGTTTCATGTTCG
This sequence comes from Phoronis australis, assembly GCA_002633005.1. Taxonomy (NCBI): domain Eukaryota; kingdom Metazoa; phylum Phoronida; family Phoronidae; genus Phoronis; species Phoronis australis. The sequence goes on along the minus strand of NMRA01000421.1, from coordinate 49,248 downwards.
CTTCTGTATCGCTTGCCCGTCAATACTTCGGCGTCCAGTACTTGCTTTTTCAGATAATACTCTGATTGACTGCATGTACTTAACTTCTGCTGTAAATGCGTTTCAGGTGGGTAACGTTGTTTCAGTTTGTGTGTCAAGATTCCGTAGCGTTTCAACAGGCTTGCAAGCCTCCGTTGCAACTTCTGTCGTTGATCGTCAAGTTGCAGAAGCCGCCTCTGGTTCTCAGCAATTTCTAATGTGCGCGTTGCTGAATGGGTAGATACTGAAAATTTAGCAGAGCCAATGAGATTGAGCAACCACAACGTTACAATCCCCGTTACCCAGACAGTCAGTAAAAGTACGAATAAAAACGTCAGTGTCAGAGTGGCCATGATTCGACTGAAACAAACTAAGCCATCTAATGCTTGAATAATACCGGTCGCTGTATCAAAACAGCCAACCATTACGCTTAAAATCAACGAGTTATCGGTTGGTTTGTTTATATTGTAGATCAACTGTCACTCGATACCAGACGTGCAGTGTAAAAGTTAGATTATAAGTTTGACTTCGGGGGCCCTCTTAACTGCGGAATTCATATAGCTAGACTGCAAGCCATGGACGAATTCACTGATACTATTTAACGACATATTTTCAGTGGTGGTGTAGCTCTAGAGAGGCCTAGAACGCGATAAAAAAATTGCGTTATTCAGAGTGGCTCTCTAACACTGAAACACAATTCAACGTGTTCTCCAGATAATTTTACGGTTTAATCGTAAACACTTTGACTTTCTGTTGATGTTCATTAGTTTCAAATTAAAAAAACGACCTGTCAATTGCTTGTCTCTTCGTTGATTTTTCTCCCACAAGGCAAATCACGTCTCCTTATTTGTTATGGCATTACAATACTCATGGAAAATCTGACTTATGACATTTGATGCAAACAATGCAATGGCGACTTCAAGCAGCAGCCTGATACAAAAGTATCGTAGTATTCAAATGTATTCTAAACTGCATATGGAACTCTCTTTGGGAAAATATTTGCTTCATTCTCTTGGCTTGCCTCATCACTGTGGTGTCGACCTCAGATTCGGAGTGCGATCAGACATGATAATCTGCCTTTTATATCCAGTGCCAAAGTTTCTCCTGAGGCGAGTGACCCGAGTTTTTCGCAGTGCGGTCGGGAACGATCAGCCTTGGCTGGGGTGAGTACTTCAGATTTTGAGCCCGATACCCAAGCAGGAGCCACTTAACATGTGTCTCATATGAACAACTTGGTTGTGGCTGTTCACTCTTAATTTTTTAGTTCGCGCTTTCACTAACGCGACCTGAGTTGTTTTTACATTCGTCTACCGGAAGTACGTTTTAGTTACGTCAAATGAAAAAAAATGTCTTACTACCATAGGAGATGTACATTAATTTGAAGAGTGAAAGTCACGGAATCAACACAATACGTTCTGTTAGTAAATTGCTTAGTGGAAAAACTTGACATCCCAACTGTCTACTTTGTGTAATTGGATTCTGCACAACATCATGATTCAGACAAAGATTACATAACTCAAAGCAGCTCTTTTGGCACCATCGGTTAAGCTTGCCTATGCCTCTTGTCAGTCAGCTGTTTGCCGAATGAGCGTGAGCGCATGCGCGCATTTATCATAAGAGCGAGGGGAGGGAGATTAGAAATTCTGAGGTAACTACAGAGTTTTTCCTTTCTGAGTATTTCAAACATTGTGAACGTCATTTTTTAAGGAAAGTTCCTCACAGAGGAAAGTAAAAATTCTTTAATAAACGTTGCGAGATGGCATCTTCGTCAGGAATCGTTTAAGATATTTTTGACGAGCTATCGCGTGCCATGCCACTTTAAATTTTAAATCCGTGAAAATGACTCATTGGCCGGGTCAGTTTTCATCAGATAAGCACAATAGCTCACTTGCAAGTTTCTCGTTAGTCAATGTGACGTCACCGGAAAAGGGGCAAAATCCGCCATATTGCTCTTGTTTGGTCCCGAGTCTTTGTTACACACGCTAAATTTTACTGGAGTTCTTATGGTGAATTTTACGCTTAAAACGTTAACACAACTTAAAAGATGGTAGATGGATCGGGGAATAACTGTGAATGGGCGAAGAAAATGTGAACTTGTTATGTTGTGCGAAGCTGTGAACGGACTGAAATTGGAACCCAACCCGGTCTAGGCCTGAATGCCGCAGGCATACCGGAGCGAAAGTTTATCCCCATAAAAAGTTACTCACTTCAAAATACAGCAAATAAAATCAAATGCAACATGCATATGCGCACATGGAGTTATAATTAATTAACACATACCCTGACTCTGGATACAATTTAGCGGTCTACAAATAACTTGAACCTTCCATGAAAACCTCGCAGTTCGCTCAAGTATCTCTCACAGGGCTTCATTTTGAGGAAGTTACACGAAATCACGAACAATAAGTCCAAGGAACACAAATCTTACAAATTCACTTGATATGTTCTCATGTTATTTTGCAAGTGTCACGCGCCAGTTCTCGCGCATCACTCAGTCTCCAGTTGAACTACTTTCTGGTTATCGCGCGCGCGCGGTTTAAGTTATCAGTAACCACAATGTGGATTTGGACTTCTTCGCCAAAGTCACCTGAATTCCGTTAGCTATGATGCTTCATCGAAGATATGTTTAGAAGAAGAAAGGACCACTGAATAAAGTAAGCGCCTTTTTAGGTGATAATTTTAGATGTAGAATGTATTTTTGACGTGGTGAAAACTTAATCAGTGAGCGGATTTCGCCTATCGCCCGTTTAAAATACACGAAACGAAATTAGCACAAAACGCGATAGAACGTATTGTAGTGCGAATCTGAATTTAATTTGCCATGACAGCAATGCTTGTTTGGCATTTTTCGAACTAAACTGCCAAAAAGTGGAAGAAAATAACAGAATACACTCTGCTAACGTATTGGGCAAATTAGCCAAACGACACTGAAGCTTTTGCCCCACTTCCCGTGACGTCACAGTTAAGTTTCACATAATCTCGCGTTGTTGTTATAAACTCGCAAAAGGACTATTAAGTGAAACATCGAGCAAAGATGATCCTGGTTAATATAATCATTTTCTTATCAATCAGCATGCTGATGTCGTGTAAGTGAAAACACTTAGTTTTCATACACGCCACGTCCGCACGGCGAGCAGAAATTCCAAGTTCGAACCCCGATCATGACGCACAATGGTGAATGTTGGCCAATTCCCTTTTGTCTACTGACGTCACAAGCATACTGGCGCCCCCAGTGGAGGCCCTGAGAACTCGTAAACAAGCATGTTGGCGACTGTGGTTAAAGTATTTTTTATGATTTTTCCAGAGTCGCTATGTTTTAGTGTGTTTTTTAAATAATGTTGCATGTCATACCTCTCAGAAAATCAATATTGTTCCAATCAATTAAGAAAATTGGAATATTCACTCTAGGGATCCTGCAACACGATCCAACTGTTCTGTGTTACACACGCCGGCAAATCCAAAGTTTTATCCCCACGCGAAATAGCCTCGTTTACGCTCGACTAAAAAGGAATCTTTCAATCATAATTAATTGGTACTATACACCATTCATTATTATATACCATGCATTATGTTTTTAGAAAAAAGCGATACTCAACGTCCCACAATAAATACAAGTCTGTTCGCCAGCTTGGCTCGGCCGTTGCTAGGCTGGATACTACCGGGTTCATGAACTCGGTTTATTTACGAGTTCTCAGGGCCTCCACTGGGGGCGACAGTATGCTTGTGACGTCAGTGGACAAAAAGGGAATTGGCCAACATTCACCATTCTGCGATCATGACATAGATCTGTCCAGACTTTATACGCATGTAGGTTACGTGATGTCCCCAACATATGACAGGTGTTAAGACTAACAGTTCTTACTTATGTGATACTGGCTAATGTTTTACCTTTTTAGCATTTCCGCAAGAGGTGGTTTGTCAAATGGACTCAGACCCAACGTATTAGGTGGGAATGTAGTATGGTATTCAATACATTTTTAAGTCAAGACCAGTAACGAAGCGACGAGAAGAAAATTGGTCAGGTTTTTCAATCAGTTTTAAAAGTTACAACTGCTTTGGTATGGACAGGGCATACTCGAGTCCACCGGAGGGAATGCATAGGTAATTGCGTGTACCGGCCACCAATGTTAAAATCAGCTCTGCAAATGACTCACCAATAAGAGCGGGGGTGGATTGTCCATTCGAATGTCCCTTGTTTAGTTTTGGCGTCGCCTCGTGGGATGTCACCAATTTTCCGCTCATAAGGTAGAATTGTCGTGTGGACTTGACAGGGACCTCAGGGGTCTCACACTCCACTGATTTACCCACATTATTTTGAAAACACTTCGCCCAGTCACACATTGTGTGTCATAAAAGAGATAAGCATACCTGCAGCTGACGCAGCAAGTAGAACCATTCTCGTTTATCACAACTCCGGACGGTCTCTCACGACGATTTAGCGTTATGTACTGTCCTCAAGTCCCCCTCTCTTGCAAACAATTATAGCCACTCCCTCAAGTTTTAGAATTGACTCACGCCAAACTGGCCAATTTTAACAGTGCGCGCTGCAAGTGGTATGACGTCATATTCCCTGGCGTGCGCAGTGTAAAAATGGCCAGATACCGATTTTGGGAACTGAACGAGGTGCTGTTCGAAGAAAAGGTTTGATAACGGGAGTATCGAGTTGGAAGGAATTAAAGACATCGACGGTCTCCTAAGGTGTCTCTTTATAGCCAAAGGGTACATCTAACAACGTGATTTTGTTTTTTTAATCAATGTGAGGCAAATTTCGCCGAAAAGCTTCCGGCGCGTATGAAGCTGCTGTAGCAGCTACACCGTCTCTACCGAGCCAGGCAAAGACGGTGGTCACTATAAAACTGGTCTCTGTACTGTAACTTCACTATCGTACGCCGATTTTTGTGCTTCAAAAACAAAATTTGAAGGTTTTCCGTAATCAAGACAGATATGCACAAAACGTTAAACATGGAAAAGTAAAAACAACCAGAAACCATAATTCAATACATCCAGGCAGCTGCGTGGTTTGTAACCGAGTCGACAAAGCCGAAACGTTCAGCATGCTACCCTCTCACTAGCACTGGGAATAACCGGGGAAAGTCGGGTGTGCGTGAGATCAAAAGAAACCTCGCTAGCATGGCTGTTGGAAGCGGTCGGGGGCATGTACAATCCCCTAAATTTGCAGGCGTCAGGGTTAAACCATGGCAACCAACATAGACATGGGGCCGGGGACGGTCTGAAATTCAAGAAGACACTTGATAAGTGAGTATCAGTGCAAGGTTTACCCTTTTAGGGCCCTGGGCAGGATATTGTTGTTAAAGTCTCTCTTCTTGCAGCACAGGTCGTCTAAACGCAGTTGAAAACGTGTCCTAAACCATTCATATGCACATTTCGAAAACTCGAAAAAAGTTGTATGGCGGAGCAATTGAGGAGCGTATTCATTTACTGGATTTTTAAATTCGATAAGACAATTTTGCGAATGCAAAACTACATTTTTCAGAGGCCAGGAAAATTACGATTTTCCGTTTACACTCCCAACTTTTCCGAATAAACACCCGGGCGTTTATCAAACTTTCTCACGTCGGAGCTTCAGCCCACAGCACAGCAGAAATACTTCGTTGGCATTGGAAGGACGAATGGAATACAGCAATCGTGAAAAACTTGTAAAGAATCAGACAACAAATAGTAACACGTGAAACTACAATGGCATGAAAACGAGGTACAGTAGCAAATGTGTCTGACGGATGTTTACGCATTGTAGGTAAATACAGAGAGATAGAGTACCACTGTGTAATCCGGGACGGCCCTATTGCAGGGCTGTAGGAAGCGGGGGGAGAGGGGGGGGGGCACGGGNCTACTACAAGTGCGCGGGAGTTACATTCTACTGAAGAATCAAATGGAGACAGTGTTCTAAAAATACTGGCAACGCAAGAAATTAAGGAACGGTCTCAGCATGATTAAAGCAGGTATAACGATAAACAAAACACAACAATTGGCGTCTGATGGAACTTTATCGATCAGCGGACATGAATGTCTACTACGAATTGGTAACGGCTAACATTTATTGAACAACTAAACGTTGCCGTTCATAATCATAGCCAACACCCTTCTCGAACCTTCATTTGTTGCCCTTACTCTCTGGCACCAGACCCTTTTTTTGGAGTCACGTGACAATGCGTCGCAGTATTTGGGATGCCATATATGCTCAATGTCTACATCGAAAGCACGTATCACCATCAGGTCACTTGCCAAGTATCGACGGTACAACACTATGTCCTCTCCCCCCCATCCTTTCACACCATTCTCAAACCCTGTCATCTTTTTAAAATCAGATAGATACTGACAGCTCATACCAAACCCGTAGCCGCGCCAGTACCCACGGTTCTCCATCGAGTCAAGAGACTTTGGCAAATTTTGTATATACTTAGGGTTGTAATGGCTAAAAACTATTGGAAAATAAACATTCTTATTTGGATGAGTGTAGATACGGCATCTTCGTATAAAGTTTTTGCGGAATATCACATCAACGTCGGTGAAAAAAGTGATAACATCACCACCCTTCCAGCTGAACGCACCGACCTGCAGTCCCTTAGCTCGTGAGAAGTTTCGATTCAGATGAATTACATTCGCTATTGGAGGTTGTAGGCCGAGACTGCGTAACTTCATCTTCACAGCATTCAGCTCAACTGAACCGAAATACACAATTGTCAGCACTAAATTCTCTGCAGTTTGAAGTTCACGGAAATGGCTGATGAAATTTTCAAACTCCTTTAAGCGACCAGACAAAGGGAGGACCACGTGTACGTGTGCCTGAGACTTGCCAAAACTGACTTTCTCTACTTTTGACAAAACCGTGGGTGCAAACGGCCGAAACATTGTAGCCATGGTGACGGCACTTCGACCTTGACTACTTGTGTTGAACGCCAATAGGTAATGTGCACCGTGCTTTGGTAGTAGACGATACAGTCCTTGAAGAAACTGCAGTGTCACATTTCGCTTTTCTTTCAGCAGGAGGTTCAGTGAATACTTAACTACTTCTTGAAGATCTTCTGAGTGATCTCCGCGAGGCGCGTGAGACACGCTGTTGCTGAAAACGGTCTGGCTCGTGTGAACCATGGGTGGATCCAATGAAAACGCTGTGAAAACCGAGGTGTCATGTTCGCTTCTGTATCGCTTGCCCGTCAATACCTCGGCGCCCAATACTTGCTTTTTCAGATAATTCTCTGATTGAATGCATGTACTTAACTTCTGCTGTAAATACGTTTCAGGTGGGTAGCGTTGTTTCAGTTTATGTGTCAAGATTCCGTAGCGTTTCAACAGGCTCGCAAGCCTCCGTTGCAACTTCTGTCGTTGATCGTCAAGTTGCAGTAGCCGCCTCTGGTTCTCAGCAATTTCTAATGTGCGCGTTGCTGAATGGGTAGATACTGAAAATTTAGCAGAGCCAATGAGATTGAGCAACCACAACGTTACAATCCCTGTTATCCAGACAGTCAGTAAAAGTACGAATAAAAACGTCAATGTCAGAGTGGCCATGATTCGACTGAAACAAACTAAGCCATCTAATGCTTGAATAATAATGCTTGAATAATACCGGTCGCTGTATCAAAACAGCCAACCATTACGCTTAAAATCAACGAGTTATCGGTTGGTTTGTTTATATTGTAGATCAACTGTCACTCGATACCAGACGTGCAGTGTAAAAGTTAGATTATAAGTTTGACTTCGGGGGCCCTTTTAACTGCGGAATTCATATAGCTAGACTGCAAGCCATGGACGAATTCACTGATACTGTTTAACGACATATTTCCAGTGGTGGTGTAGCTTTAAAGAGGCCTAGAACGCGATAAACAAAATTGCGTTATTCAGAGTGGCTCTCTGACACTGAAACACAATTCAACGTGTTCTCCAGATAATTTTACGGTTTAATCGTAAACACGTGGACTTTCCGTTGATGTTTATTAGTTTCAAATTAAAAAAAAACGACCTGTCAATTGCTTGTCTCTTCGTTGATTTTTCTCCCACAAGGCAAATCACGTCTCCTTATTTGTTATGGCATGACAATACTCATGGAAAATCTGACTTATGACATTTGATGCAAACAACGCAATGGCGACTTCAAGCAGCAGCCCGATACAAAAGTATCGTAATATTCAAATATATTCTAAACTGCATATGGAACTCTCTTTGGGAAAATATTTGCTTCATTGGCTTGTCTCATCACTGTGGTGTCGACCTCAGATTCGGAGTGGGAGCAGACATGATAATCTGCCGTTTATATCCAGTGCCAAGTTTTCTCCTGAGGCGAGTGACCCGAGTTTTGCGCAGTGCGGTCGGGAACGATCAGCCTTGGCTGGGGTGAGTACTTCAGATTTTGAGCCCGATACCCCAGCAGGAGCCACTTAACATGTGTCTCATATGAACAACTTGGTTGTGGTTGTTCACTCTTAATTTTTTAGTTCTCGCTTTCACAAACGCGACTGAGTTGTTTTTACGTTCGTCTAACGGAAGTACGTTTTAGTAACGTCAAATGAAAAAATGCCTTACTATCATAGGAGATGTACATTAATTTGAAGAGTGAAAGTCACGGAATCAACACAATACGTTCTGTTAGTAAATTGCTTAGTGGAAAAACTTGACATCCCAACTGTTTACTTTGTGTAATTGGATTCTGCACAACATCATGATTCAGACAAAGATTACATAACTCAAAGCAGCTCTTTTGGCACCAGGAGTTAAGCTTGCCTATGCCTCTTGTCAGTCAGCTGTTTGCCGAATGAGCGTGAGCGCATGCGCGCATTTATCATAAGAGCGAGGGGAGGGAGATTAGAAACTCTGAGGTAACTACAGAGTTTTTCCTTTCTGAGTATTTCAAACATTGTGAACGTCATTTTTCAAGGAAAGTCCCTCACAGGGGAAATTAAAAATTCTATAATAAACGTTGCGAGATGGCATCTTCGTCAGGAATCGTTTAAAATATTTTTGACGAGCTATCGCGTTCCATGCCACTTTAAATTTTAAATTAGTGAAAATGACTCATTGGCCGGGTCATTTTTCATCAGATGAGCACAATTAAGTGAAACATCGAGCAAAGATGATCCTGGTTAATATAATCATTTTCTTATCAATCAGCATGCTGATGTCCTGTAAGTGAAAACACTTAGTTTTCATACACGCCACGTCCGCAAGGCGAGCAGAAATTCCAAGTTCGAACCCCGATCGTGACATAGATCTGTCCAGACTTTATACGCATGTAGGTTACGTGATGTCACCAATATATGGCAGGTGTTAACTAACAGTTCTAACTTATGTGATCCTGGCTAATGTTTTACCTTTTTAGCATTTCCGCAAAAGGTGGTTTGTCAAATGGACTCAGACCCACGAAACGTATTAGGTGGGAATGTAGTATGGTATTCAATACATTTTTAAGTCACGACCAGTAACGAAGCGACGAGAAGAAAATTGGTCAGGTTTTTCAATCAGTTTTAAAAGTTACAACTGCTTTGGTATGGACAGGGCATACTCGAGTCCACCGGAGGGATTGCATAGGTAATTGCGTGTACGCCACAATGTTAAAATCAGCTCTGCAATGTGACTCACCAATAGGAGCGGGGATGGATTGTCCATTCGAGTGTCCCTTGAATTTTGACGTCGCCTCGCGGGATGTCATCAATTTTCCGCTCATAAGGTATATGTAGAATTGTCGTGTGGACTTGACAGGGACCCCAGGTGTCTCACACTCCACTGATTTATCCACATTATTTTGAAAACGCTTTGCCCAGTCACACATTGTGTGTCATAAAAGAGATAAGCATACTTGTAGCTGACGCAGCAAGTAGAACCATTCTCGTTTATCACATTGGTGTAGACTCACAATTGAATTGTGGGTTTTCTGTTGACCCCAGACTGTCCAGAGTTGCACCATATACCAACTCCGGACGGTCTCACGACGATTTAGCGTTATGTAATGTCCTCAAGTCCCCCTCTCTTGCAAACAATTATAGCCACTCCCTCAAGTTTTAGAATTGACTCACGGAAACTGGCCAATTTTAACAGTGCGCGCTGCAAGTGGTATGACGTCATATTCCCTGGCGTGCGCAGTGCAAAAATGGCCAGATACCGATTTTGGGAACTGAACGAGGTACTGTTCGAAGAAAAGGTTTGATAACGGGAGTATTTGATCGAGTTGGAAGAAATTAAAGACATCGAAGGTCTCCTAAGGTGTCTCTTTATAGCCAAAAGGTACATATAACAACGTGATTTTGTGTTTTTAATCAATGTGAGGCAGATTTCGCCGAAAAGCTTCTGGCGTATGAAGCTGCTGTAGCAGCTACACCGTCTCTACCGAGCCAGGCAAAGACGCTGGTCACTATAAAACTGGTCTCTGTACTGTAATTTCACTATCCGTACGCCGATTTTTGTGCTTCAAAAACAAAATTTGAAGGTTTTCCGTAATCAAGACAGATATGCACAAAACTTTAAACATGGAAAAGTAAAAACAACCAGAAACCATAATTCAATACATCCAGACAGCTGCGTGGTTTGTAACCGAGTCGACAAAGCCAACACGTTCAGCATGCTACCCTCTCACTAGCACTGGGAATAACCGGGGAAAGTCGGGTGTGCGTGAGATCAAAAGAAACCTCGCTAGCATGGCTGTAGGAAGCGGTCGGGCGCATGTACAATCCCCAAAAATTGCAGGCGTCAGGGTTAAACCGTGGCAACCAACATAGACATGGGGCCGGGGACGGTATGGAATTCAAGAAGACACTTGAAAAGTGAGTATCAGTGCAAGGTTTACCTTTTTAGGGCCCTAGGCAGGATATTGTTGTTAAGGTCTCTGTTCTTGCAGCACAGGTCGTCTAAAGGCAGTTGAAAACGTGTCCTTAACCATTCATATGTACATTTCGAAAAATCGAAAAAAGTTGTATGGCGGAGCAATTGAGGATCGTATTCATTTACTGGATTTTTAAATTCGATAAGACAATTTTGCGAATGCAAAACTACATTTCTCAGAGGCCAGGAAAATTACGATTTTCCGTTTATGCTCCCAACTTTTCCGAATAAACGCCCGGGCGTTTATCAAACTTTCTCACGTCGGAGCTTCAGCCCACAGCACAGCAGAAATACTTAGTTGGCATTGGAAGGACGAATGGAATACAGCAACCGTGAAAAACTTGTAAAGAATCAGACAACAAATAGTAACACGTAAAAACTGCAATGGCATGAAAACGAGGTACAGTAGCAAATGTGCCTGACGTATGTTTACGCATTGTAGGTAAATACAGAGAGATAGAGTACCACTGTGTAATCCGGGACGGCCCTATTGCAGGGCTGTAGGAAGCGGGGGGAGGGGGGGGGCACAGGCCCCTCCAAAATTTTTCAGGCGGCGCTTAAACCGTGGCAACCGACATAGGCGTGGGGCCGTTAACAGTCCAGTAAAGAAAGACTACGAAATACGGAAAATAGAGAAAATTCAAGAGAACATTTAACAACTCTGCATCAGTGCATAGTTTACCTTCTGAGGACCCTGGCCAGGACATTGTGGTTAGGGGCTCCGCTTTTGCAGCACAGGTCGTCTAAACGCAATTGAAACCGTGCACGAAATCAATCATACATACATTTCGAAAAATCGAGAAAATTTGTAAAGCGAAGCTTATGCAGAGCTATATTTTTCCACACGCCCCTCCCCAGTAGAGGATAACGGAGACAACTTTCACTTTACATTTTTCTCGAAACTATATGTTACTTGAGAAAAATTGATGACCCGACAGATATCATCAATTGATGCGCCTTTCCTGATATTTGAAAATGCAGATATTTTCATATTTAGGGTCCCCGCCCTTGAAGGAAACCATTGATGACATTCAAGTGGCCACCCTTTTTGTGTTTTTACTGACAAATTCTTAAGGAGCCGCTCACGGAGATAGGACTCAATGTTGGAATCGATTACCTCTATTTTCCCGTTTTTTTGTGAAATCGTGCAACCGGCTTTCATGTTAAAGGTTACTCCCTGCATCGTTTTGGGACCACACGACGGTGGAATGTACCGTCACATTTTTCCAAGCTTAATGATGTTTAGCCTTTCATCTTAAGGTGTCCCATTTCAGACGGTACCCTCTTTCGGTGGAGCAGTTCGGGGCAAATGTCCCTTTGTCCCTCTATACATGTAAATCCGACACTGCCAAGTATTATCAATGGAAAGTGAGATTCCAAATTCACCAAAAAAGCACAAAGCAATCGTGCACCGCACAATCATTTAAACCCAAACAACCAAAAAAGGGAAAAAATACAGTAGGAGTGCCGCCATCGAAAAGGTGGAATTTTGAAGAACGTGAAGACTACTTTTCGAATTACACAAAAGGTCTATTTCCGATGGTTAGCTATAAAATATTGTAAGTACTTCCCGTGGTATCGCAAGGGTGATAGTAGCTCTTTTGAAGATGGTTACTAACAGTTAGTTCTTGGTCAGGAATTCCCACGTGTGGAAAACACTGCTGTCATTAGGCTGCCATTTGTGATGACTGTGTACATGTCGAAAGGGGGTACTCAAAGAACTCTTGGAATCATAAACAAAGGTTTCAGTGTTTTTTCGTCAGTGGTGTTCAAGTTTACCTCGTGAACTGTATTAGTTACCTCTGAAATGAACAAAAATACACATTAATACGAATGCCTTCGGCATCTCCCATATTCCCACTGGAAATTGCTTATATAAATCCGTTTGGATGAACAAATTCGTTGGTTTTTAATTTACTTGTTCATGTATCTACGAAAATCGATAGATTCATAGATAATTTTTAACAATTACAAGCTAATCTTGCAAGAATTGATGATGTTTCAGTGAATTTAATTGCAGCCTGAAGTTGGATAAACTCTATAATCCTATTCCCAAATAGTAAAGTACATTTATAGACGATTTTTGCGTATCTAAGATAACTCTGAAAGACATTGATGAAATTCGGACTCACAAACTGTAGATAGCAAATTTAAAAAACGTGTTAAAAATCCTTAAATACATAAAATAAACTCATTTCTTGGAAAGGTTGTCTTTGCACTTCCTTGGTGTTTTCAGTTTCCAGTAGTATTGACCAGTGAATTTTTGTTCTTCAAAACTGAATTGATTGCTTGTCCAGATTCGCGTGACTGACGTATTCACGTTGAAAATAAGTTTTATCCATGCAGTAGGCCTGCGCAGATCTCAGTGATCCACGGAAACTGAATTTGAACTCCAGGCGTTCAGGAAGTGTGTACATTTTTGGGACACACTATTATTTTCCCCAGCCACCAGAAACTGGACTACCGGTCCTGTTTCAACTACGCATTTTGCAACAGCCCCAAAGGAACTATACCCGAGGGACGTCGGGACCTCACCTTTTCAAAAAAAAATCCTTCAAAGGATGACCACAATAAAGTAATTTTTTTTCCGAAAATGGATCACAATAAAACGAATCCAGACCTTAGACCAAGTGCAGACGGCCGGTACGAGCTGCCTGTTTCAAGTGAATCACAGCTGAGCTGAGCTGACTAGCAACTAGCTTTAGTTCATCGAGAATATCGTACTTTCACACGGTGACAATGAAGATCTCAGATATGGCTACTTGAGGCAGCTCCTCGCTACCGGTCAATGTACTGGTCCTATACCCATTCTTACTCTCCGTGTTGGAACACGGTTACTCAACTCTTGATGGTTTCATACCGTGATTGTAACAGGAGCGGATCCAGGATATTGATCGAGTTGTGGGGGATAGGGCAGAGTATTAGCCAGGGTTTTACCCGTCAGACATTCGCACCCCGAACTGCCAAATACTTACATGTATGTAGGAGAATTTTAGAGGGCTCGTGGCCCCTTAGCCACCACTGGATCCGCCACTGTGTCTCCCACTTAAGGCAGGGTTGGCGCAGGTGGTGGCGATGGGGGGGGGGCTTGTTTGGCGAAGTTGAAATGGTTTGTGCACTCCCCATAATTTTTGCCTTCCTACGCTTCCTACGGGCCTGTATTTGTACATCAACACACCTATTTAGCGGACGAGTTTCAAAGTCGCAAAGCGAAAAATAATAATGCAAACGATCAGCGCGAGTGTTTTAAAAATTGAAAAGTATACAGTAGCTGCCTTTGAATATCTACAAGAGCACACGGAGCGCTGAAATGCGCCCACGAATGCATCGCAAATGATGTGATTTTGGGGCTATTTATTTGTATCATAAAAATGGCAACTAGATGGCGTACAATCCATCCAAAATAGTAACATGCCATATTTCATAAAAATCTGTCTGGGAACTTCAGATAAACAAAGGAAAACATTATAAAATGAAAGTGCCACTTGTGGGCACAGCGTCTGTTGGATCCGCCTGAAAGTCGTGGTCTGTTGTTATCTTCACATAAATACACTTACTAAATTTAATAACGATCCTGCAGTGGGTTTAGGAGATACAACTATGGGCGCAAAATAAAACAAAACTACCACAAGGAGACGCTACACTAGTCAGTCGCCATCAAATGTCCTCTTCACACTGAAATCATGTACGCTAATTTTCAAAACCATCCCTAGAATGATTTGGTTGATAGAGGGGTGGACGCAAAAAACAGTAAAAATGGCCACTAGGTGGTGCAAACTACGTCGAATCCATCCGAAAACGATCATCTGATGCTTATATTTAAAATTTTATGAAAATCTTTTGAGGACCTTTGAAGAAACAGACTGGTAAACGTAAAAAACTAAAATTGTCAATAGGGGGCACACCAGAGGTCAGATATGTCCGAAAGTCGTCGACGTCGTCTGTTGTCAACATCACATAAATAACGACAATTGCCAAATTGAGGAAAGATGACGACCTGCAAACGGTTTTGGAGATACAGCCATGAGCGCAAATAAACTGCCACTGGAGGCGCCAAAGTAGTCGAAGTCATCGGAAAATCATCGTCAGCCGTCTACTTCATGAAACATACATCAAGACATGCCAATTTTAACTTAGAAATTATCCTGAAAGCGGTTTGGTTGATAGACGAGTGGACGTCAAAAAACGTACTCGAAAACAATAAAAAATGGCCTCTAGGTGGCGCAAAGTAGGTCGAATCCATCTAAAAACGGAGAGATAGCGTCATTTCATTAACAAATGCCCCTATGCCAAATTTTATGACAATACGTTGAGGACCTTTGAACATACAGAGGTAGGCCTAAACGAATAATACTGGCACTAGGTGGCACACCAGTACTCAGATCTGTCCGAAAGTCGTCGTCCTGCGTTATCATCATTTAAATACAGTTACTAAATTAAGTCAAGATCCTGCGAACGGTTTAGGAAATAAAGCCATAGGCGCAAAAAAAACAAAACTGCCACTAGGAGGCGCCACAGTAGTCGAAGTCGCTGCAAAATCGTCGTCAGCCGTCCACTTCATTTCGAAAACATTTATAAATTTTTACACGGGCATATTTTCCTTCGTCGCGGCGAATGGCAACGACGTCCTTAGGGATTGTAAAGCAGACAGTTGAGTGTCCGTATTTTTTCTAGCCGTTCGAGCAACACGAAATACAACTATGCCTATAAGTTAACAGCTATCGCAGCGAGCCTCGTTTTAGAACGCGCCTCCTGTCGGCGTGAATAAGGTCTATACATGCCAATTTTCACAATCATTTGAGCAGTTTGGTTGATAGAGGGGTGAACGCAAAATAAAACAGACTCGAAAACAGCAGAAAATGGCCACTAAGTGGTGCAAACTATGTCGAATCCATCCGAAAACGGGAGGATAGCGTCATGTCACTAATAAATGGCTATATATACCAAATTTTATGAAAATCCGTTCAGGACTTTTGAAGATACGAGAGGTAAACGTAAAAAAAATAAAATTGTCACTAGGGGGCACACCGGTAGTCTGATCCGTCAGTAAGTTCGCTCATGCCGTCCCATCCACGCAAAATTTCATGAACATACGTCAAGGCGTTTTGGAGATAGAGCAGCGGACGCCGGGCGGACGGAGATGACGGCATAATGCGTCCACATGTAAATACTATGTGAGCGCATAAAAATCGATGCATTATAAGAAACTGGCGAACAGGCTTTCTTCAGTGCCGCATCTAAACCAGGAGCATTATTAGGATGGTTTTGTCACTGTCTGGCTCAGGCTCATTTAGGCGTTAGGGTAACAAAGCTCCAAATGTTACCATAAGATCTGTCTCGTGTTCACTGTAGTGAGTTCCCTCCACTTGTTGATGCTGAATTGTTACCTTGAAGTTTTGATAAAAACTCAATCAGCTGTATCAGAATATATTATTTCATTTTGTGGAATGAATATTTGTGCGACATTGTAAAACATTACCTGAATGGATAGCAAATTGAATTGTCTAATTTTTTAAAAACTACTTAAACGTCAACATCAGCTGCACTTACGATGAAATGACAGCCTTTAGACGTAGCATAACTTAAAACTTAACATCCGAGACCAACAGAAGCTTATGCATTCTATGTTGCAACTACATTACAAACCAAATGCACAAAACAAACAAAACACTTTAGAAGAGATCAAGACTTTTCTTTGTTCCTTTCTTAGCCAACAGGGCGAGTACTTTCACTATCACTCACATCATTTAGACTTTGGATTCTTTTCATTTCACCACTGGACTTATGGAGATTCACAGCTTTAGAATAAGTATAAACAACACCACCAGCCATGTTTGTAAAAATCCCCACAACCGTTGGTGTGTTAAAACTGGCTCCTTCGAAGGTAAACGCACCCACGATGACTTGAAGTACAGACTTGATGCATCCCACAATGCTGGTAGTGAGGGCGGAGTTCAAAGTGGTGCACAGAAACAAGGAATAGTTAAGTAAACAACCCATGGTAAGCACGAGTATGAACACCAGGAGGAAGCCTACATTATGTTGTGATGGACTAAGTAACACTCTGCCAAAGTCTCCGTCAAAGACCACAGTGAGCAGCAGAAGTAAAGGTGTTGTGTTGTAGCTGGCCAGGTGTAGTGTCTCAGCCGTAGAGAAGTCAACTGCTTGTTTTTGCAATGTGACCAAATAGATAGACTGGCAGAACATGCTGGACACCCCGTACAGGTAAGACTCCAAGTCAAAGGTGAGGTCTCCTGTCGCTGAAAGCAAAAAGGAGACAATATGAAGGACAATGATACCTCTTTACAAGCATCATGGGGAGATAATTTGAAGCACACATACACCATGATGTGAAATACACACTCTACTAGAATGGTTTGCAGGATTGCATGACAATGTTTGTCAATAGGGCGGCTTGATGTAATAAGAAAACAACAAGTGAACAGCATTATTCTGACCTTGGTTTTAGTTACCAATATAATATGTGACCGTTTGATATTATATTTTTTAAATTCTTACTTCAAGACTGTTTTATAAATGTATTGAACATAATCATTGACCATTCATTGTGTTAGTCACGTTGTCAATTCCAGGTTTACATTTGGCAGTATTCCTTGAAAGGTGGGAAAAACAGATCAATACTCAACTCTCACTAACTTCCTCAGGTTGAGGATCCTGACCCTAAGCATAAACAGGAAATGGATGACTTGGCGCCTTGACTCTATTTACTCTAAGTAACATAATCTCAGCTTCACGCTGTGAGATGGATGACGGGATGACCAACAATAACGCTGAGGATAAGCCGAAGACGGAAATNAGACGACGAATAATTAATTAAATTACGAAAAGCTGTAAATAAGTGAAAAATATGTCTGGGATATGAACCCTATTTTTGCTTAAAATGAAATGAAAATAGGTTTTCCTTCGCCTTTAAGGCTCGGGACACGTCGTGACTCAGTGACGCACCCACGTTAAAAATAAGGTGTAGTCATGCAGTAGGCTGCCCGCGTAGAATCCGCGCACATGTGACTGACGGGAAAAGAACTTAACTGCAGGGGTTGAAGTGTGTGCATTTTTGGGACACGCGTTCCATTCCCCCGGCCCAGCCGCCTGTCAGAACAGCTGGACCAGTCAGTGGCCGTGTTTCAACAAGGAATTTTGATACAGCTCTATAGGCCAAGAATTTCGGGATCATATCTTTCAAAACTGAAAATCACCAGGAAATGACCGTATTAAAATGAACTTTTCCCGAAACTGGGTCAAACAAAACGACCTTGGAGCCAGCCTAGGTTCGAGTTAAGCCGCACGTCTCAAATGAATCATAGCGGAGCTGACCAGCGACTAGCATTAGTTCGTCGAATTGCGCATGCATGGATCAGACTTCCCGGCGACTCGGACGCCACGACACCGGCCACTGTGGCGGGAGCAGCTAATTTCTTGACTAACACCTGCTTCTAAATCTGGATTTAAGCAAAATGACGAAGTCCACGCTTACACACATGCAAGCGTATCCAAATACAATTAAATGTATTTTCATGTGAAACCAAAGAACATTGACTTGAATGTGTGAGTTCTAATTTTCTTAGATCTGCCCTAGGATCTGCCCAATCAGGTAGAACTGCGTTTCAAGTCATTCACTAGGCACCTGAGGATTCAAATATTGGAAGTTCGCGTCGTATGACGTCATATGACGTAGGACATGCGAGCCTCATTTGCATATATTAGTGACATCTGTTGGTTCAAAAAAGAGGATCATGCCCGAGTACATGCCTGGGAAGAGGCATCGTTTGGAAGGGTAAAACAAGTCATGTTCAAAGCATCCCAGTGCCAATAATATGCAGTCTTTGGGGACCAAAGCGGTGTCATTTTATAGCTACAGAGTTAAGCTTTCAAACACAATGCTTGAATTTCAGACAACTTTAACATTTACTTTTGAAATCACTTTTGAAAACACGTTAAAATGCGCTAAAACAGTTGTCCCTTCCTGGTTATCTCTTCCTGGTATTACACAACAGACGTGAACTCATGTAACCGAGACAGTAAAACTAGGTTAATTTATTTGACCCTGTGCTAAGACGAATATGCATCGACACGCAAAGTGGTATCAGCCTGACAACCTATTACGCAACTGCTACTCTAGCCTAAAAATAGCAGCCGACCAGCCGGTCGGCTGATGGCCGGTCGGCTGGGGAGTCGCCTTATGAGTCGGCACTGCGGGCTAGTCGTCGACCAATTTCCGACCGGGCGGCCAAATATTCGTGACGTGTGCTGTAGAATTGTCACTAGGGGGCACCGGTAGTCTGATCCGTCCGTAAGTTCGCTCATGCCGTCCCATCCACGCAAAATTTCATGAACATACGTCAAGGCGTTTTGGAGATAGAGCAGCGGACGCCGGACGGACGGAGATGACCGTGACGGCATAATGCGTCCACATATATATATAAATGTGAGCGCATAAAAATCGATGTAATATAAGAAACTGGCGAACAGGCTTTCTGCAGTTCCGCGGCTAAACCAGGAGCATTATTAGAATGGGTTTGTCACTGTCTGGCTCAGGCTCATTTAGGTAACCAAACTCCAAATGTTACCGTAAGATTTGTCTCGTGTTCACTGTAGTGAGTTCCCTCCACTTGTTGATGCTGAATTGTTACCTTAAAGTTTTGATAAAAACTCAATCAGGTGTATCACAATATATTATTTCATTTTGTGGAATGAATATTTGTGGACAATGTAAAACATTACCTGATTGGATAGCAAATTGAATTGTCTAATTTTTTAAAAACTACTCAAACGTCAACATCACATGCACTTAGGATTAAATGACAGCCTTTCATTAGACGTAGCATAACTTAAAACTTAACATCCAGGACCAACAGATGCTTATGCATTCTATGTTGCAACCACATTACAAACCAAACGCACAAAACAAAACACTTTAGAAGAGATCAAGACTTTTCTTTGTTCCTTTCTTGGCCAACAGGGTGAGCACTTTCACTATCATTCACATCATTTAGACTTTGGATTCTTTTCATTTCACCACTGGACTTATGGAGATTCACAGCTTTAGAATAAGTATAAACAACACCACCAGCCATGTTTGTAAAAATCCCCACAACCGTTGGTGTGTTAAAACTGGCTCCTTCGAAGGTAAATGCTCCCACGATGACTTGAAGTACAGACTTGATGCATCCCACAATGCTGGTAGTGAGGGCGGAGTTCAAAGTGGTGCACAGAAACAAGGAATAGTTTAGTAAACAACCCATGGTCAGCACAAGTATGAACACCAGGAAGAAGCCTATATTATGTTGTGATGGACTAAGTAACACTCTGCCAAAGTCTCCGTCAAAGACCACAGTGAGTAGCAGAAGTAAAGGTGTTGTGTTGTAGCTGGCCAGGTGTAGTGTCTCAGCCGTAGAGAAGTCAACTGCTTGTTTTTGCAATGTGACCAAATAGATAGACTGGCAGAACATGCTGGACACCCCGTACAGGTAAGACTCCAAGTCAAAGGTGAGGTCTCCTGTCGCTGAAAGCAAAAAGGAGACAATATGAAGGACAATGGTACCCCTTTACAAGCATCATGGGGAGCTAATTTGAAGCTGCATTACACAGACACAATGATGTGAAATACACGTTATACTAGAATGGTTTGCAGGATTGCATGACAATGTTTGTCAATAGGGCGGCTTGATGTAATAAGAAAACAACAAGTGAACAGCATTATTCTGACCTTGGTTTTAGTTACCCGTATAATATGTGGCCGTTTGATATTATATTTTTTTAATTCTTACTTCAAGACTGTTTTATAAATGTATTGAACATAATCGGTGACATAATCTCAGCTTCACGCTGTGAGATGGATGACCTGACCAACAGTAACGCTGAGGATCGTAATCCTAAGCCCAAGACGGAAATTTCATTGCCTTGGTTTTACCAGTTCTAAGGTTGAGTACCCCAATCTTACCCTAAGAGAAATCATGGCATATTGCCTTGACTCTATCAAGTCTAAGGCCAAGAGCCCTAACCACAACTCTGACTCTGAGTAACATTGCTTGTACGCCTGACATTACCAAATCTAAGGTTAATTGCCATAATCTTACTCCAGAGACTGATGGCGAATGTTGCCTTGACTCTGAAACTTCGAGGTGCTTAATTATGCCCCGGAGAAGGATGAGTTGTTGCCTCGACTCTCAGCTTTAAGGTTGAGGGCCTCAACCCTGCCACTGAAATGCATGGCTTGTTGCCTTGACCCTACAAACTCTACAGGTGAGGACCCTACATAACCTGTACCCCTGTGATGGATGACTGTTACTTTGATGTGTAGTTGCTTTGACCTTAAGTTCCAGGTGGCACGGCATAATGGTTTACAACTTTAAATTGTGGTAAGACATTTTAACAATTGTTTACAAAAAAAAAATTGTAAGCTATAACAGCATAAACTATAGACTGACAACCTAGGGATGCATTGCACACCAATGACAAGCTCTACTGTAAAGAACAAAAACAACGTGCACTAAGCAACTTGGCAAAGCAACACTATGGCAAAGGTGAAGTTTGTTGCAGCTAAAAGGGAAACATTGACTGCAGAGTACAGTATAAGAAAGTTCATTGGCTAGAATCCTTATTCATAAGACACCCTGATATGTTTGCATGATGGACCTAGTAGCATGTAAAAATCCAAGCCAAAACTTGTGAACTAAAGTGCAAGTTTCAATTAGCCCATTCCATGCTAACACAATAGAAAGTCAGCTAGCTGGGCTGCCAACAGTCCACAGGGACATACTTTAATGACAAAATGAGATGTCATAAGTATTACCTACATGGTGACCATGCAGCCAAAGCAACAAAGCAACAGAACTGAATTCAATGGGCTATTGTGTTCGGATAATCATCCTAGGGTCAATATTATCTGCACTAGGTTCCTCATAGGTTCAGTATTAATAGAACAATGCAAGCATGGGAACAACTTACTGGCAATGATGCATCCGAGAGTGAGCAGTAAGACAGACAGGATGAGTAGCTTGTTGGGACGACCCTTCTTCAGGATGACAACAGAGAAGGCAAGAGTGAGCATGGGACCACATCGCTTCAACACAGTGTACATAGCAATGTTCATGCCTGCTAATGCAGACAGAGATAAAACGGAATGTAAAGCGTAGAAAAATGATGGAATGAAGAACTGCTTGCCACGTTCAACAGTGAAACCAGGAATGTCGATGAGCTTGAAGAGCCGTAGTGCTTCCATAACAAGGAGCGTGACAAACATTTGTGCCAACATTATAAAGTACGGGAAATCGAAATCATAGGAATCTAGTAAGAGCTTGTTGAAGAATGCCATGGATGCTGACATTAGTCCATAGAAGACAGCTGCCGCCAATCCTTTCCAGTTTTGAATGGCCGACACTTCAGCTTCAATGATAGCATGTTTCGCCTCCTTCATCACCGCACTTTCCATTTCGTAGATTGTCTGTTTAGCATCTTTCATGGTTGTGGCTTACTGCAGTAACTCTGAGTCTAAAATTAAAAGACAAAATATGAATATAAAGGACACGTCACGCGAAGCAGTGACAAGTACACATCAACTCCAACAGCCACTTTACGATATAACACTGACATAACATAACCACAGCGTTTCCACAACACAAGTCTTTAACTTTACTGGAATTACAATATTCACGTATATGTCCACACTGTGGGAAGTTTGAGTCTTGCAATAGATGCACAGAACTGGTACCAAAAGGCCAAATGTCCTAATCTCCCAAAACTTCGAACTCATTGCATCAGTTTTCAAACCCGATGCAAGGAATCCAAACTCGCCGTGGGAAAATTCAAACTTGACGCTGTGATGAGTCAAAAGAGGTTGAGGAGAACACTGAACTATTGCCTCTCCCAAAAGGCAATAACGGTAGTTGTACCTTTGTGCAGTGAGGTAATCAAACCATTCTCATATTAGAATGTCCAAAATGTTCAATGTCTCAAAATATCTGCAAATTAATGAAAGAAATAGCATTTTGTCCCGGTCAATGGGACAGTCCTGGCTTACACGGTGACAGAATTCTCCTTTATCTCAGAGATAAAAAAGCGTGTGACCTAGTTTTGGAAATCGGGTGCATCGTCCTGTCTCATTGATGTTGGGAAGGCAAAGAACTTAATCAGATCATGCATCCATGGTTATTTGTCCAGTAGACGAAAGTTTTTCACGTCGGGGTTGCAACCCACAACACAGCAGCAAATCTCCGTTGGCAGTGGTAGGATCAATAGAGTAATGCAACCAAGAAAAACGTGAAAAGAATCAGACAGAAACAAATAACATTTGAAACTCCAGTGGCATGAAAACGATGCAGCAAATGTGCCAGACGGATGTTTACTGCTTTGTGGGTATATACAGTGAGATTAGAGTGTCACTGAGTAATCTGGGAAAGCCCTAATTCTATCCTTCTTGCACACCTGAACTAGAAAATGAATCCAGTGAAACGAAAACCGTGATCAAGCTCAAGAAGATGACGTTTATTGGGGTAGACCAACACTAACTGCAAATTTGAAAATGGACCAGTATAAATTGGCTGTGAGTTCAGTTGGTAACATAAATGAAATCCTATCATGGTCAGGAGTACGAGACCAATATCTTATAAGAGTAAGAGGTCTAATTTGATTCTAATTTTAATCAGCTAAACTGGGCGATTAATAAATACAAAAGCAACATTTAGCGTTGAAATGCACCCAACAGCAGTATCACAAACAGAAGGCTTCTATTCAGTGTTTTAAGAGCCGTCTCATGAAAGTGATCATTAGATAGCGCAGATTTCATTGGACTATGTCTGAAAGTGGGAAGGCATCGCCATCTTTTGAATACAAAACTATTTCCAAAATGTCATGAAAATCCAACCAGTGCTATAACATCTTGGACATATAAAGCAACCTCACACAATTGAAAATCTGCTGATGTAAAGTTCACCGAGACTGAAAGCTTTGGAGGTGGTTAAAGAGCCACCTGGTGTAGCAAAACTAAGACACAGGTACAGATACTTTGCATGTTGTTGCAATGTCTAATTATGGTCCATAACATGAGTGTGATTTAGCAAGAAACAAAAAGGACCACTCGCTCAAAGCTAATAACGAATCCCAAGTTCCATGATGTATTTAAGCAACTTGGGGTGTAAAGTTTACCAAGTTTATTATGAATGGTAAGCGTACAGAGTCTCAGAAGTCTCATTGTTCATTCCAAGATGTGGTGGGAGATGGTTAGGGAAGAGAGACTGCTCCCTCTCAAGTTCATACTTTACATCGCTTGACTACCTCAATGCTCGTCAGCACAAAAAACATACTAAATGAGTAAGTAAGTCACTAAGTTGCCCTATATAGATGTGCTGGTGAATCCATACTCGAACAGCAAAAAAACCTTGTGGCAAAAAACATGGGTAGACAGGGAATGGCGATGCGATGCTAGAACTCAATAATTGGTGTTGGCCGATATTTGTGAAGTGGATGGAGACTGAGAAAAACAAGCAGTTTTTCAATGAAAGTTACACGGAGAGTGACAAAAGCGACAGGAACTAGTTGAATTTAACAAAGCTTGAACCAACTTACTGGCTCAAGCTTGAACCATCTTATTTGCTCAAGTATCAGACTGTAAACTTTATCAGTGCTCGCTCTTAAGGCATGTAGGACATATAATCCCGAATACCTGCGTGTTCAAGTGTTTTAGTGATAATCCCTCAATGAGGAATCATTGCTAATTTGTAGACCAGTACACCATACAATTAATTAGAAAATGGTTTTATTGAAAAGTCTGACACTCAAAATAACAAGTATAGATTCATAATGTGTTTAATGAAATAGACAGTGAGCTATTACAAAATAATGAAAATTCAGTCATGACAATAATAATTTGTGTAAAAGACATAACAGTCAGAGACAAATTTTGAGTGTGTAAATACGAATTCTATTTTCCCACCAATTTTCCTTCACAAAAATGAAGTTTAGAATTTGACGTCCGGGGGTGCACACGGAGCGGGCATTTTTCTGGCTCGACTATATTGAACTTGAAAGGAAAGGGAAGCACTGGGTTGTTGTGTCATGTTAGGTAGTCTTGCCTGCGTGTCAACTGCATGTGGCCAAGGCTGCCCCAAATTGGAGAACTGTTACCTTCAAAAATTCAATGAATTCCGCACCTGATTTCTCCAGTCATATCACTGTGACACATGCTGCATAGAGCATTAAATTAATTCTGGATGTTTTCACTTACACTTAAAATGGCTCGCCAAAGTGCACTTTCTTGTCAACTGCCCATTTTCCAGCCTGCAACAAAACAGAGACTAGAATAAATAACAACCTGGATTTAAATCCATTTAACACAAATATTAAGTTAACTAAGCAAGTTGTGCAAGAAGAAGGACTAATTTCTAACTTGTGATGATACTGAATGATAGAAGACTGATGACCAACTGACAGGCAGAATCATGGCTTGACAATGAGGTGCAGGTCAACCTGAAATTTGGAAATACAAGCTGAGAGTTTGGCCAGTTCACGTTAGTCGCAAATGTTCAGCTTAGAAATTCCAACTCCTACAAGCACAGTTTCCTTTACCCTCCTATCCATAACCAGCAACAATAGCTCGGCAACTCCTGTGAATTCTCATCATGGCAAGCCGGTGGCCTTTTTAGTTTTTTAGTCTGAGATAATATTCTGGGAGCTGGAATTTATGGGTATGACCTGGATTTTGACCTGGTCACAAGTGACGACATTGTGATCTTCATGGCATAGATGGGTGTGCATATAACATTTTTAGAGATCTACAGAGGCCTAATAACAAGGCTTTAACTCAGGTGCTTTGTGATGACAATTCAGCAGTCCAGTCCAACCAATTCTTGAACCTACTACAACAGTATATTAAGAATTTCAATTAAATTCACTGACAATGATTAAGATGAAATCATAACCCAGTTGTATCACTAGAACAAAACCAGCCACCATAACATAGCATAGAACTCATCACAGACCAATTTGTTACCGCTACACAAAAATCTACCCATTTCTGTCAATTAAAATTGTCAAATACAGGCCTGGTGCAAGGAATCATGGCCAGATGGAGCTTAGCAGAACCCTGTGGGTAACTAGATGTAAGTGATAACATAGCGACACAGTGCTAGTGATGCCCATCCCATCCCAATGAGAAAGTTAAGAAATGACAAGTTATTGCAGAACAAAGGATGACATCACAATCACATCATTGAAAATCAACTGGCTTTTGATGCCGGTGACAAAGGTAATTGACCAGGCACCGAGGCCGTGTGAGCGCATGCTAATTCAGTGTTTGGTGACAGAAAGCTGTTCTGTGAAACAACAACTCCATTTTATGTGCTATGGTCACATGTTAGGGGAATCTTTATTTAGTAATAGAAATACATTATTCAAATCATTGTTACTGCACAACCTTTGCCCTGACAATCTGTGGAGGGGGAGCCCGGCATCGCGGCCCCCGACAAGTAAGTAGATTTTCAGTTTCGTGGCTAATTCACATAAATAAATTATGTGCACATGGTGACTGGAGGTTTAGTTTCCAACTCAATCTTGTTTATGTCCATGCCAGGTGCCAGTCCCGGTGGCCGCGACGGGCCTGATCGGGTTCCGAGCCACTGGTCCAGATAACGAGTCAGTCCAGCCGCGACAGGCCTAATCGGGTTTCGAGCCACTGGCCGGGATAACAAGCGTTTTGTGTGTTTAGAAATCAAAAAATCACAAGTATAACAACACAGATCTAGGCTCTCCTGTCTGTATTTCATGGAAGAATACTTCGAATTTTTCTCCGAACAGACCCCAAACTCCTCAGTGCTACGGACCTTGGTAAATTGGCCTGCCAAACTTTGTAGGCTACAGTGTGTCCAAATACCAGTAAATCCGTAAGAGCGAAATAAAACAACACGTTTTTATAAAAACTCGGTGTATTTTTAAGGGCTTTACATCGAAGTTTGATGATCTATTGGTGTTAAACAATGAATTCAAGCGATAAGCTGACACCAGTAACCCGTGTTTTGAACTGCTGAACAGACGGCGTGTGAAACCAATTACGTCATTGGATAATTTCAACACCTCCGTCTGCCGTCAGGTGTCAGGTAACGCAACCGAACGTGCCGTTGTCTGGTAGAACTACTCGATTTAAATTGATACAAAAAGGTTTTTTGGGTGGCATGTTCCTTTAAAGTTACTCTGAACCATGCCTTCCGTAGCAAGAGCAACGCGTTGAAATGCGCCTACGAATGCACTGTAAACGGTGTGCTTTCAGGGGCGTTTATTTGTGTCCTAAAATGGCCACTAGATGGCGCAAAATACATAAAATCCACCCAAAAACGGCAACATGTCGTTTCTTTAACAAAAAGCTATTTAACAAATTCATAAAAATCCATCAAGGAACTTCAAAGAAACGGAGGAAAATGGAAAAAAACGAAATTGATGAAATTGCCAGTCGGGGACTTAGAGTTCGTCGGATACATCTGAACAACGTCGTCCGTTGTCCACTTACTATACATTTGCTAAATTTAACAAAGATCCTGCTGTGGGTTTAGGAAAAAGACATGGAAACAGAAAAAAACTGCCACTAGGAGGCGCCACAGTAGTCAGTCATCAGAAAATCATCGTCAACCGTCCTCTTCACACAAAGAACAATCAAGCCAATTTTCACAATCATCCTTAAGTAGAGCAGTTTAGTAGATAGAGGGGTGGAATCGAAAACAGTAAAGATGGCCACTAGATGGCGCAAAATATGTCAAATCCATCCAAAAACAGGAATATGTCATCATATCTTCAATAATCGCCATGCACAAATCTGAACACATGCTCAAAATACTACAGGAAGTAAACAGATAAGAGCCGGAAGGTGTTATGCAAAAATTGGATAGGTCGGTTCATGACTCATGCACAGATGTGTCCTGATCATCTGTGTTTCACTTAGGTAAGAGGTGAGGCTGTGTTGGATATTGGGCCCCCTGAGAGAGGCATCAGTGAAAATTTCCGAGTCGCATTTTGCCCAAGTTGATGTTATGTTAAGTGTAGCAACAAACGATTATACCAATTTTAAAATTCAATATCGTACATGTACCTACTGGCAGACAATGTTTTTCTTTAGAAATTGTGAACATTCACACATTGGTTTTGGCACTTAGTTTTGTCCAAAATTGGCGAGATATGAACTTAATGATACTAAGGATAAATCGGTGTTTCAAGTTAGTTCTATTCACTTGTTTGGTAGCTAAAGCGAGCAGTAAATGAACTGCCACATGAACCTAGTAGGGATATAATTGTGGTTGTTTACAGTTCAAGTGAGAAATCTGCTGCTAGAACAGTCATCATTATGATAGTTCATAGTTCATAGGTCAGCAAGGGTGACTCAAACCGGCAAATCCTGTGCATCATATTCTTAGAAAGCTGGGTTGTTCTGAAAAATAGATGTAGTTGACTACACTTGTGTCAACAATAAACCTACTTCACATCACAAAAAGCAAATTTTTCTTTATACCAACCATTATGAAATTGTTAATTAGTCATGTTGAAGACTGAACTTTAAACACTGCAATTTTATTCGAGACCAGGCTCTACAAGATGGGTTGTCAGGGAATGCCAGTTACTTGAGATTTTTATATTTGATGATTGCTAATTTATTGGCAGAAGTGCCAAGAGCTATTTTGTCGGTTTATCATTTACACTACATTAGAGTGATGGGCATAGGGGTCGCCAACCTCACCGAGTTTTTCAGTAGATTTTGCAAAAAGTCTTTTCATCAATCAACAACTTGGTTGAGCATCCCCATGTAAACATCATCACCTCTGTCATGAAATCTGTGACATTCATGATACATATAATTCCTAGTATGTTTAAGTTTGATAGTGTTATTTCTTATTGATATCATTTCCTTGCTAGCCAATTGTTTTTGTTTATAGAGGCTTGTTTTGGCTGTCAGCTGAGTCAGCGACCAGCCCATCCGGTGCATCCACACATGTTTTGATGATCTCTGTAGTAAACAAGATTGCGTAATGGTCATTCACAGAAACATTGCCTCAAGACAGCTGACCATTACCATATATGGCAAACACAACAGAGTAGTTCAGATGATTGTTGTGAAAGTTTTAGAGTTGCTTCCTGTTTTTTCCTGTAGGATATTGAATCATAAAGTTTAGTGCATGCAACCCACATATTTGTAACTTGTATATAAATCCGTTCACTTGTCTAATAAAGACAGTCCTCATCTTGCTACTGCCAGTTGCTGTACTAGTGTAATTGAGTGTTCCACACTTAGTTACTGAATACAACCATCTCACTGACGGACCGAGGCTGTCCACAACACAACACAACGCTGCTACTAAGTCGAGTTACTCCACTATTCTACTACAACCTCAGGTCATCTGTATGCCAGGCCTTATTTTGATCTCTGAGAACAAACCTCTAGTATACACCATAATAAAGAAGGGAGCAGTGCGTATGCCACTACAATGGCTAAGCGCCGGAAGTCTGGCGCTGAAGCTCACATTTTTACCATTACGAGACATTGTGTATCTCTACAGTCCGAAAGTTCATTGGTTCGAAGATTTCATAGACTGAACTATTTCAATAAATGTTAGGAGATACAAAAACTTCCATATAGTCCGAAGGTTCCATAGTCCAAAAATTGATATTGAGAAAGCAAGCCTTCAAGTCAAAGTCAAATAATTTGGCTGCAATTGAGGTCACTAAACTTAACCTTCCACTAGTGTGTAATTGGCTTCTTCTTATAGCTCATTATATCACTTAACCTAGAATTTAATTGCAAGAACTTGTGTTTGATCTCTGACATATGTGCTAGCTACTCTTGGTTGAAGCCCGTACAACGAACACTTGGCTTTTGGCGTAAATTTCTGATGTCCGATCGCACATTTAGTTGCAGGAAATCACTAATGAGTAGTAGGCTTACATTAGTACGCAGCAACCCATGGTTTTTATGATACAGACAATGTTATTTTACAAAACCTGAGTTAAAATACATTCAAACTAACACGAAATTATGTGGAGGGTACTCGAATAACATTCGTGGATGTGTGAATCTGGAATTGCTCCAGGAGCATCTGTGAAAGACCCAAATGTGTAAGATGGGTGTCTGCCATGAATGTCACAAATAGCCTCCTTGAATTTGTGAGTTTGGTGTTGACATTTTGCCATCAAATCATCAGTTGAAGGAACGTTAATGTGATGAAAGGTGTTCAAAGATTTGTCCAATGCTGATTTTGTAGAGTTCCATTTGAGTGGAAAATTGTGAGAAAACCGATTTTTAGTGTCCTACCTTTATGTTTTATTAGTAGTGAGGGACGTCGGTGGTGACCGAGGAACAGATCAACTCAAGACCAAGTGCCTGTATGAATAACCGGCGTTATTCAGTGGGAGTAACTGGCTCTCATATCAGGGACCATGTATCCGCCTATTACCACAAAATTACGCGTCCATGCGCTTGCTTTCGCCTACATGTACGTGCTTCTGACTGAGGAGTGAAGGAAGAGGCAGTTGTAGGCCACAGGCGTCCTCAGCTTCAGATCGTCTCCAATATTGGGGACGATCAGAAGCTGAGGACGCCTTGTGGCCAAGGCAAAAGTCTCTGCCGACCACTTGACCAGCTGACAGCTTTCGTTTCTTCACGTATTTTCTGAAACAACTGATACACTATTTGTTATTTTGACTGTCTTAATTAGGGTAATAACATCAAGACGATATCACCATGATTACGTCTCCCTCCATTCAACCTCTTTGTCATAGCGAAGTAACGATGTTTCACCCACCTGAGTCCACCGCGTTTGACGTGTACGTGTCGTAGCCTATGTTTTAAATGGAGACCATTTAAGTCAGGACGAAAGTAGTACAGGGACTCACAACACAACGTTAATTTGGCCAGTTGCTAGATACACATGTAATACACAGTTATTAAGCAATTTCTCATCACGAATTTTGTAGATGTTAAGCTAAATATAAAGAGTTGCTCACACAGTTCTTCATAATGTTAGGATTGCGACTGTTGCAGAACGCCAACTATCAATAGGCAAATATTCTTCATTGGCTACAACAACACAGCGCTCTCTCTTGGTCAGTATTGGAACCGGGGTGTATCCAAACACATCAACAAGACTATTCATCATTTGACCGCAAATGCGTCATGGACCGTTGCGACACTCAGCGTGCGCCAACGAAGTATGCCACTCATCGACTACCATGGCCGATTTTAGTTTGTCAACTTCGAAATTGTGAAGTGTCTTTCTTTAAGATATTTAGAACAAGTGCATTGGAATGCAAAAATACACTGAAAGGGGATCGCCGGCGCGGCTAGTCGCCGATAGTTCGGTCCCGGGGCTAGTTGGGCCACCGCCCCAAGTCCGCTATTGTGTGCACTTTTCTCAAGTGGATCTCACAGGCAACATTGGCGGAGTCTACGCCTGTTTTAAGTAAGGCGGGCGGGGGGAGGGGCTAGGATTCCCGCGGCAAAGGTCGAATCCTAGGCGCATGACATTTTTTGGTATAACTGAAGTTTCTGGCACTTAACATATGTTTTTCTTAAAACCCTTCTCAATTTCGTCACATGAACTTGGCTCATAAGTTTCGTGAAACCATATTGTGCACATCTGGGTATGGGGGAGTGGCGCCACCTGCACAGCAAATTTTTTTGTCAATATTGGAAGATCTCAGTGCTTACACACACAGTTAGCATACGAAAAGTCGTATACGAAAAAGTGTAGTGGTGTGTATTTTTAAAAACAACTTCCAAATATTGAAAGGCATAACTTAAGGAGCACCGACGGGAGGTAAAAACTTGAATATCAGATGATTGCGTAACAGCAGCCTCAAGTTGTTTAAGAACGAAGACCTGTATTGTTCTGTCTCGTTACTAGAAAAACTGGCGAACGATGGTGCTCTCAGCTCAGAGTCTATTATTGAAAGCGACAATAAATAATTATCACTTTATTTAGTTGAATCACGCGTTGACAACAATTGAAAAACGTCATATGTGAGGAAACAAATCATCTGAAAACCGTTTCACGAAACCAAAACATCCTGTGCACAGTGGCGTGAAGTGAAAGATGTACTGGACTAGCCGTTGCAGAGGGACCAGACTGATGTACACTGAGACGGTACACAAAAAGGATGACCTGGTCCGTCACCGAGACGAGTACACCTGTGCTTATTATCCCTATAAAAATAGTCGATCTGTCGCGGGACCAAACAATACTGGCTGAGATCAATAGTTTTACAAAGCACACTTTGGTAAAAAAATCACAAGACTAGTTCGCCGAAGGACCAGAAGTACACTGCCACTCAACATCTCACAAATCAAGCTGGCCTGGTCCGTCGGTGAGACCTAAAGTGTACTATGCAAAAAAATTGAATTGAAAACTTCTCTCTAGACACTTTTTAATCTCCAGGTTACTCATACGTTAATCCTATCCTTCTGTTGTCTAGTAGACTGCCGATTAATCTGATCGGATCCAATGGTTTGCTCGTCTTGGAACCATTCTATCCAGATATCTTCGATGTTTGTTCCCAACGCTTGCACTTCGTCAATGAGCTTGTAAGCCCCTACAATGTCAGCATCTCGTTTCAAAGCTCAGTTGGCCCATTCAAAAGACTTACATGTGCAACCAAATTTGATCCGCTCATCATGGACTACTTCAAACCTTGATGATGTATCCCAGAACCTATTTGCATCTCTTGCAATTTTCGAAATAAGTACGTCCCAATGTCTGAACGCTTGAAACATCAAATAAATGCTCATGGGCATGAGCGTTTCGTCGGGTGGGCCTTTCTGCGGAAATTCCCAGTACAGAAGACGGCAGTGGTGTGTTTATTGCAGGTAGAAAGACGGTAGGTGTTGAGGTCGAAACGGGCTTCTTAGGAGGCCTATTGAACATATCGCACGAGTCCCGCAAGACTTTGTTGTGAAAGAACAGCCTCTCCGCAATTTCTGGTACTGTACACTGTTTGCGGATGCGGTCACTTTGTCAATGAGAGTCCCCCATTGGTCATTCCTTGTATAGACATGACTTGTTAGAGTGTATCTTCAAGCGGATTCGCGACCAGACCACGGCGCCCGCCACAATAGCAATTCTTCGGAAAACGATTTTTTTTTTAATATTACATGTACATGTACACTGTATGATATTGCGCAAGACAACTTTACTATACACCAGTAACAAACGTGTGGAGTGTAATAGAATGACACGGCAAGACAGATGAGGTAAAAACGTTGCAAGTCAATTCGTCTGGCGGTGAATATAAGGGTTGCGGCACCACAGTATTTCCCCTAATCAAATCGAAACATGTCTTAGAGTAAACGAGCTAGTACCTAAAGAAATCAGTTATAGAACTGCTCTTTCAGCTGTGGATGCATCTAAAATGCTTGGCTACTTCCGAAGTGTCGACGGAAGCGCGCGCACAATTGAACTCTGCGCATTTTGCCGATGAGCCACGAAGTCTCAGCAATTCACAATGCAAAAAAATATATTTTCAGAGTAAACTCCCCCTCATTGTTTTTCCAAGTTGGTTTACTTGGGATTTACACACGCTAGGGGTGCCGTTTTGTTTTGCTGGAGACGTTTTTATTTTTTTTTATTTTTGGGTCCTGGCCTAAGGAGGGTTTAAGCCCCGTAGATCCGCCACTGGGCGATGATTGGTTTTTAACCCAGTTTTTATTTTGTAGCTTCACTCGATTCAGTGCTAGCTATGAGCATTGATGTAAAAATGTTTTGTTCGTGGGTTTTAACAACAGCTTGCTCTTCAAGACAGGCCATGAATTCAGATTCCTCAGTCATTGATGAGGTAATTACGTGTGTTTCCATTTAGAGCTAGCGGGGCAAGTTGGGCCCGTTAACATGGGGCTCAGCTAGTCTGGCCAGGTGCCGAACTTGCCCCGTTCACTTTACTTGATATATTATCAATAATTTTTTTTCAGGAAATTTAATGAGTAGCCTTCATCATGAGATTCCACAAACTCACCTTATATGAATATGTTTCTTTGGTAACACATTGTCATTTTTAAGGTTTGTGAACAAAAATATGATTTTTAAACGTAAATACTGTGGGCACTAAAAATGTGAAAGTGTTTTACTCTCTGATGCGAAGCCAGAACAGGTTCAAAAGTAAACCGTCTGGCTTGTGATCTACATTTACGGGGTATCGTCTGGCCTTGAACAAATACAATGCCAAGTTTTAATTACCATTTATTTCTTTTATTTTTCAGAATTTTTCCCTAAGCATGGATTGACATTACAAGAGAAAAACTAAATCAAGAGAATCAGATACTCTAAGGGCAGCGGTCAGACCATACCAAACTTCTTGATTTATTCTCGAGCGCATTATAAGGAATACTTATAAACGGAGCACCTGCAGGCTCAAAAGGAACCGCTCATCCATCAGGTTGGATGACAGCTAACAACTTCACCATGTTTCTTCTGTATTTCGTTGAAAATGTCAAACCATCAAAAGATGCTCCCGTACTCATTCTTCTTGATAACCACGATTCACATCTATCCATCAATGCCTTGGACTCAATTTACAAGGTTCTGGCGTTAGTGCTCATTACGATGGGGCAGTTTGCAAGACCCCAGAATCGCCTCCCCATCCTGAGCAATCCCTGGAATCAGATTCAGCAGCCCGTGATTGTCGATAATCAAGGAAATAAGTCGTATTTGCCACCCGTGGGTCTGTTCATGAAATTACATTCACTAGAAAACCGACATCTACAAACTCCTCGTTGTACTGAATCATTTGCTGAAGATTCAGTTCGCAACGCCCTCTCTCATATCATTAATAACCTTCCTGAAAGAGTTTCCCAAAAATTTTTTACCCATTCGATATCCTCTGTTATAGAT
This sequence comes from Phoronis australis, assembly GCA_002633005.1. Lineage (NCBI taxonomy): Eukaryota > Metazoa > Phoronida > Phoronidae > Phoronis > Phoronis australis. The sequence continues at coordinate 14,533 of NMRA01000421.1, read as the reverse complement.
TATTTTAAAAACGTTTGTTTGACAGTCATGAACTTGAGTGCACTATTCCCAACTGCTTCGTAAGTAACTATTTTCGAAAATCTCTCCTAGTCGTTTTACAAGCAGTTTCAAATTACATTACCACCTAATTTTGTAATTCTGATTATCTGTAACACTGTATTTTATCTTTATTCTCTGGTGGCTCCGTGGTCAGCGGGCCCTTCGGGTCCTTCACGGAGTCTCCATAAGCGTAAATTTGTATTAATTGTATTTTTGTCGTAACGCGAATAAAGTGTATTACTACGTGCTACTGACTGCAGTACAAGCAGTGAGACCACGCCCAACAGATCCACCGCGCAAAACTACAGGTGGAAACAGAAAACGGATAAAATCGGCCATTCTTACTTTTACACCAGAGAAAAAGGCTTGAGAGAACAGGCTAAGGGGTTAAGACTTAGAAGAAACCTGCGAGAAAACTTGCTGTTGACATAAAAAAAAAAAACAAAAAGAAGAGAAATCGCCATCCCCATCTTCAGACAGCGAGTCTGAACAGGAGTGTTTTGCCTCGTTTGTCTAGAACCATATTCTAACAGCAGGAGTAAAGAAAAGTGGGTCCCCTACGTTGAGTGCAAAGGGTGGGCCCATAAGGAATGTGCTGACGATGGGATGCTGTCCTCCGTTGTGTGCCACAGCTGTAACTCGAATGAGGACTAATGCAAATACGTTTAAACTCTCACCATGTTTACTTCTAATGGCTCCTTATTTAAAAAGTAGCATTCGATCATCAATTTAATATGTGAAGGCTTATGACATTTGCGAAGTATATTTAATAGACAGTTGACATTCAAGCCATAATTCTTGTGTATTTACGGTCCTTTGGGACAAATAAACAGGCATACACCAACACAAAATTTTGCAAACATGTGTTTTTGTTCATTTTAAGAGTACTTCAATGGAGGCCGAACTTGCCCCGTGGGTGGGCCTAACTTGCCTCGGGCCGAGGCAAGTTGGGCGCCAGAAGGTGGACATTTTAAAATGCCAATTTTTATAAGATAGATGAAATTAGATCGCTTAAATTTACACCATATATTGGCTGACAGACCGCTTTTCTCGCACAGCGCTTATGGATGAACCAGCTTAGATAGTTTCCACAATATTGCACTTTTTTCAAAAAAAGGTTGAACTCCTCTAGGCTACTAGGTAAAACATATAGAGTAAGTCAAGAAAAAATTAGTGGGTAGCAAGGGTAATACGAGAAATGCATCATAAGCAAGAGATGAGAAGGTGAAATAAGTGATTGGAGGCTGGGAAGATGCAGAACCTGTAGGATTTTTTCCAGGGGGTCCAGGGAAGTAAAAAACATATCATAGATCTATTGAAGACGACTGGTAGGAGTAAAACGGGGAGTGGGGGACCCTTCAACCAAAAAGTTGGGTCCGGAGATAACTTTTTGCCCCCCAATGATATCCCAAGTGTTAATATCTATAAATTAACAATAAATTACAAAAAATGTTTTGAATTAAAATTGAAAAATTAATAGACTAGTCCTCCTCCCAACCATCAAATGTTTCGCTGTCCTCCGCCAATGTTCAAGAACTGTCCTACATGTATATGTATTTGGGCATCCAAACACGGGTCCCAGTGGAGGATTTAGAAGGGGGGGAGGAGGGGAAAGGGGGCCATGGCCCCCTAAAATTCTGCCAGATACCATTTGGCAGTTCGGGTGCGAATTGCTGACTAGAACATGCGCGCAACCAGGGGGGCTCAGGGGGTGAACAAACAATGGCATAGGCCCTGGACAAATCCCGTTTACCGTTTTTTTGTATTCAAAATGTCCGCAAAACCAAAAATTCGAGACCCCTGCATCCCGACATTTTAGGATGGGCGCGCGCATCTGCCGAAATTTTGGTTGTTCCTGTACCCTTTCCCCCAACGCAAAATCCTGGATCCGCCCTAGGTCCAGATGTTTGTTTCAAAAATTCACACCTTACGACATTATACATTATAGCAGGGAGGTCTGTGCTCAGTTATGAAACACTCCCAAATAGGGACTCAACAGGAAGAGATCCAGGATTTTTAAAAATAGGGGGGGGGGGATCGGATGGAAGATTTCTTAAGAAGGGTAATACAAGTCAACAATTTGAAAATTCTAGATTTGATATTACTAAAATCAAAGAAAATGGGTACGGACCCCTTTGACCCCCAGTATCCGCCTGTGCTCAACTGATTTGCCTAAATCGTTTGCGTATGTGTCGTTCTTTACTCATATAGTTGTTATATTTTTCCATCATTTTATCTTTTTAACGAGCTCCTCTATTGACTTATGATGGCGTTTTCTAATAATATAACTAAAAACTGAGTCCTTAATCCAGTCAAAATATTTCGGGACTTAGTCCTTAAATTAGGAGCTTTGCATGAAAAGATTCTTTTTTTCTTATACATTTATTGGCAATGAGAAAAACATTACAATACCACAAAAAGACAAAGAATACCCAGACACGCACACACACACACACGCATACCCCATAACTAAATTCCTCTTGACTGCTAAGAAAAACCGTTTCAAAGTTACACTATTTTTTGTACAAATTCTAAATTCATATCTACTCACAAATACGAAAGAGATTTAAGGAACATAGTGGAATCGCCTTTTCTAGTGGAACTGTTTCATGGAACAGGGCACTGGACCTCGAGCATTCGTGCCTTATGGTATTCGAAATGGGTAGCGAATTGGGGTGAAGATGAGATGAATGAAACTGGGGGAAACAGGAGTAGGGGGTTGAAACCTCACCAGCAAGATGTGGAATTACTGCCTGCAGTCCAATAGACCTGCCTTGCATGTCCCCATAAAACAAGCCAAGATGCCTATTGAATACACTAACTTTAGGCTAGTTTGTTTTCTACGATAATATCCAGCTCTCGAAAACCATTCATATTTTATCAAATCAACTATCAGCAGTTAGTTAAAGCTAGGGACCAGTACTGGTTCCTACGTTAAAGGCATATTAAGCCTACGTCGGCAGGTAAAAATGGCCATCTTCAGTAATAAATGTATACATGTCATTGTCAATAACTTGAGAACAACTATTGGTAATTGCCTGTCAGGAAACGCATCATGTCATTGTCAATACAAAAAAAAGCATTAATATCCGTCACCGTCTGAATACAGTATTGCCTTTGCCAACAAGAAAAGCTTACAATAACGTTAAAATGAATAAACACGTGCATCTTTAGTATAGCATGCAGGATTGGATCCAGGATTTTGAGTTAGGGGGCCAGGGCACAGGAATCACGATAATTTCGGCACTAGAGATGCGCGCACCCAGCCTAAAATGTAGGGATGCAGGAGGTCTCGAATTTTTGGGTTTGCGGACCTTCTGACTAAAAAAAAGTAAACGGGGTTTGTTCAGGGCCTATGCATTGTTTATTCACCCCCTGAGCCCCCCTGGTTGCGGGCATGTGCTAGTCAGCAATTTGCACCCGAACTGCCATATGGTATCTGGTAGAATTTTAAGGGGGCCATGGCCCCCTTGCCCCCTATAAATCCGCCACTGGCATGAGTGGCGCACCGTAGGGATCTGGGGGGCTATACCCTCACGTTTTTCAGTGCTGCACTGCCCATGGTCTATAGGCGATGCACCACAGGGAGGGGGGCTGTGGAGGCTTTAGCCTCCCACTTTTCGCTTCTCAGTGCGCCGCCCATGTAATAGACATGGGTTGCAATTTCAGACTTGGAAGGTATGATCTCCTAACGGCAAAACAAGTCTGTTAATGGCTAATTTTGACAGCACTGAAAAAAGTGGGGGGCTATAGCCTCCAGCCCCCTATAGGGTGCGCCGCCCATTTATGATAGGGTACTTATCGGCGACCGGCTGGAATCATGAGCAACAAACCAAAATTGAACAGAGACAGTGGATATGAATCATCATCTATTTACCATTGACAACTAGGTAACAGCCAGCAGGTACGTGGTATTGGACAACAACCACCCATTGGTGACTATTTGTCACCAGGAAGAGATAACCATGATTATCTCTTCCTGGTGACACGAAGAATCCCGCTAGTAACCCGACGAAGGGACCAGGGAAGGCTCAAAAGCTAGGTCTGCAAACACAAACAGGTAGCCTCAAAAAACGCTGATACTGTTTTCGAAGTCACCCATTTTCGTTTTATGCAGCGTTTGACTTTTTCATGAAATTGTTGAAGGCTAGCTCCTCATGTCAAAGAAATAATCCCTAAAGCGTGATGGGGAAGGGTGCTTAAAGTGCAGTACTTAAAAGTGTTACATGAATCCGATCAGCCACCTTCGACATATGACTGTTCGATTTTCGTCAAATTAGTATGTTTGTCTAGGATCTCATGTACTTTCCCTTGATCATTGAACATCGCTTTCTAACATAATTGTGTTGCTATAAATCGGTGCGTTGATATCGTACACGTACACGTAAGCAAAGAATTATAAGTATACGCACAAACTATATGTTGATTACATCACCGACGTGACCCACAGTTAGTCTGGAATTGTCCAGTTGCGGATTTACGGGGGGAGGGTTGCAAGGGGGCCATGGCAACGGGCAAAATCCTGCCCTACCCCCCATGTGGACTAAGATTCGAACTTGTGAGTTTTGCTGATAGAAGATTCGCAGAAAGTATCGGGTACGAACGCACTCGGAACAGAGAACTTGTCATTCTTAACCATAGATCAGGTCACCAGTGATTTGACGAACATATATGGCGTGTGTGAAGGCTTAGTTATTCTTGCTAATCCTTTTTAAATTTTGACAATTTTGTCTTGTGAACTAATCTTTGCGGAGACTCAGTGCAACTTGTTGCTGTTATAACTATGTAACTTGTAGAAAACAAGCACCAGAAAATTTTACACCAAGTAAAATTTGAGCATTTGTTGTAATACTGCATTCTTAGAGTGTGCTCGGGACAGACTACTTTTCAGATGAGAATCTTGCATTACACAACGCGTATCTCATCTAGTTTTCCCCTGCGAAAACTATTACTAGATGCTATTTGCCTAATGCAGCAGAAGATTCGCAAGAACCAAGATGGAATTGCTGTGGTGCATTTTAAAGATACGTGTACCAACAATTTTTAAAGAGACAGACTACGACAGACCTCTCCCAGACTCTGCCAAACTTAGACGGGTTAAATGTGCTAATTGCCGGTCTCAAACCAACACGCCTATTTAGTGTACGAGTTTCAAAGTAAAACAGAAAAAAACACTGAGTAAGGCAAACGACAAACATGATTGTTTTTAAAATTACAAAGAAAATAGTGTCCATCTTTGAATTTTTATAATCGATGCATTATAAAAGAAATTAGCGAATAGATTTTCTTCAGCATCGCGGCTTAGCCACACATTAGTCAAATCTTATGGCGAATAGGATTTGCAAGCAAGTGGACGAGTAAGCGAGTATGGTTTACCACATAGTATCCTTCGAATTCCTAGGCACATCAAACCCTTTCGCCACCACGGATTGAAGTGAGCTAGTCGCTATTCATTGGCTTGGCTGAACGTGTATTGCGGTTGTAAGCCAACGCACCTGGTAAGCGTACGAGTTTCAAAGTAAAAAAAACGAACCATAAGGAAGGCAAACGACAAATACGACTGGTTTAAAAATTGAAAAGTAAATAGCCGCCTTTGAATTTTAAATCGATGCATTATAAGATAATTAGATAATTTAGCGAATAAGTTTTCTTCAACGTCTGCGCTAAGCCACGACCATTAATTTGTGAATTGATTAGGACGGGTTAGTCACAGTGTTGCTGAAGCTCAATGCAGTTGCGTTTACACGAGAGACAGCTGACCCGGACAAACTAAAAAGGAACACCTGCTCCAGTGCAAGTGTGTGTGTAAACACGACTGATACGGAGCGAGTGATACCGTGGGGGCCAGGTTTTGACACCAGTTTGATAGGTAGAGCGCATTACACTCGATCAGTTACCCCAGTGTCAACTGCGGTCTAAACACAATTGGGGTAGGAAAGAAATGGACCATCTTTCAATGCGCTTGCGCAAAGATGTGTATTCGGGTGATCAGATGGCTTTCCATGTGGTTTGAACATTCGCTATTGTTTATGAGAGCATGCGCGACTAAAGTGGAGCAAGTCGCGCCGTGACCACTGAAAAGGTGACAACTGTCTCTCGTGTAAAAGCGTCTGGCGTTGGGGTAACAAAACTCTAAATGTTAGCGGAGAAGTTGTCTCATGGAAACCTCGAGCATTCCAATATTTTGTATGAAACAGGTTACATAAAATTCGAAGCATTTTACAAAAACGCTGAAAATTTCAATCCAAATACTGCTTTAAGCACTACGATATGTCCAGATTAGTCTCAACCAGAGAAAGAATGCGTTTACAATGTAATGTAATCCGCCGGAAAGTTGCAATTTTCCAAGATTAAGGAGACCACACGCACACGCACACACACACACATCGCATTGAGATTTGAATTCTATTTTCTTATGACCGGCCAGAATCAATAAATTGCCATCACACTGATCGTAAACAAATTAAATATTTACACTTTCGGGTTCATTTGTGGAAAAATCTGTGCAAATGAGCCAAACCATCAGGGCTTACGTATCAATTTTGAATTTTCATTATTTTAGTCTGCACTTTACTGATTAAATCCTCAGCGATTTGATTAAATTAACTGCATGGAAACACTCCGACAAGTAACAATGATGTTAAACGTTTTGAATGCAAAGGCGTTTATTTGTCTTCACAGTCAGATTGAAGTTGAAAATATTTAATAACATGACTGAACTATTTTAACAGATACCTTAATATCCTTTACATTCACCCTTTCAGAATTCGGGATGAAATTTAGATTAAGCAGTGGCTATAAAATTCCGTTAACTTTGAAAAGATTTGAAATTGTGTTGTGCATTATTTGAGCGTATGTTTCAACTGGATTAACTTCCGTTGTAATTCAATTTATTACGTACTTTTTTTAGTAAGCGAAAAGAGTATCTTTAAAGGCAGTGTATATGTTTTTTTTTCTGAAAATGTTTTATAAAAACGTAGGGAGTTTCTATTAGAAAAAGCCATGGAAGATAAAAATAAATTGCCAGGTGAAAGTACTAAAAATGTTCTTTTACATCCCATGGTCTACTGACGTCATCTCACAAACTGCGTTGGGATGCTCTTTTCTTTTCAGAGACACTGATAACGGTAAACAACATGCTTTTCACGCCTATTATCTATTCCTCACTCATTAACACACTTGAAGGCGCTAAACCCCGGAGTACATAACTACCACGGAAGAAGTATGCGGGATATGCGTTTCATATAAGTTTTTTTTGGCCAGACTTCTGAAAGGGTTAATGTTCCGTCCAAAATCCTACGAATTCATTGATTTAATTCCCTACAAAAGAGTCAATTTTAGCCGAAAAAACTCCTGCACAAAAATATTCCGTTTTCTAAATACTCCATTGACAACAGAGTGTCATTCCTGCGGTAATACGCGAGAATGCGTTTTTGGCAAACACGTACTTTTTCGAAAGATACAGTAAGAGACAGAAAGTCCTTTCACCAGCAACCAATTGTATTAAACATTGGTAAATAGGTCACAAACTGTGCCTGTGGTTTTCCGTGATAACTAGAGCCGACGTTTTTTAATCGCAAATTATACGCCCAGTGCTTTTAATCGGAAAAATTAAGTTCAGAGCTTATGCTTTTTCTAAGAATAATGCGATTCTTGGTTTTAAATCCAACAAACAAAACAACGAAAGGCCTAATAAGAACGGTACTGTTTTCACATAAGGACATTGTGCTGCCAGAACATTCAAACACAACTAAAACAGGTATACTGTACTCTTTGTCGAGGTACTATTTGGCATGAGGCCCTCAATGCACAAATTACTGTATATGTCTTACTGAAGTAGAACGACTAGTAGCAGCAAAAAGACACATTATATTGTTGTTTTCTTACAATTCCAGAAAAAATAGGAACAATTATTTCATTGCCTGACGCTACCTAGAGGCTATACCAAGGAATGTACACTCCTTGACTCCTTGTCTGTGTAAGAAAATTAACTTTGATTCCAATAATCTTATCGTGACACATCTGGAAGCTGATATTGGTAAAGGTCCATCACTTCATCGCCGGTCAGGTAACACTCGTAATACCGGAACTGCAAGATGAAATCGTTCTTTTAATGCCATCTATTAGCTAATGATGAGTGTAAGACAGACAGTACGACAGAGACCTCGCCACGTTTCACTAAAAAATGATCTGAAATGCGCTTAGTAATGCTAGTCACTTGTTAAACACTTGTTGTGAGATCTAGGTTTAGTGCGGTGCAGCGGAAAGAGTTTTCGTATATATATTTTTTCCCATAATGCAACTTCCCATGGTTACCATGCAATCATTTTATGGGCTGCAATTCTTGTGCATTAGCTTTAGTAAAAGAGCTTATTCGCGAAACCCCTATTAGATTTAGTCTTTCATTAGCATGAGTACATAACATCGCCAACCTCACTAAGATACTGGATTACCAACATATCAAAACCTGCCCGTAGTGTCGTTCGACTGTTTCGTTTTGATGTAGGCCTAAACGCACGAATAGGCTCAGATGGAAACAGTGATCGAAGGCGTAACTTGCAGATCTGCTAACTTACATTATCCATTTGGCCAACGAATCTACCGGTTGTCACACCACCGTAACAGAACTGGCGTGCCATGATAAGTGGGGAAAATGACTGGAGTATGTTGCCATCGCCTGTCCTCCTTCCCTGCAGGGCACCGTTTATATACAGATGATACTCAGATGAGGACGAGGACAGTTTTCTGAATGTGAGGACAGCATGGTGCCACTTGTTGAGCACATCAACCTACAATAAATGATTACCAGTATGTGACAACAATTATAAAAAATAATTTGAACATGACAAAGTAGTGTTAACTAAAATATGCAAAATTGGTTGAATACAAGACACTTAATTGTCGCTGTTAACAACCTTTATTCCGTTCCATTCGTATCCTTGGAACAAAGTTCGACACTCAACAGAACATTGGTAAAGCAACTGACCAAAAGACATGATCAAAATATACACGATATTTCGAAACATACTTGTTTCATTCTGAAGTGGAAATAAAATGACGCATTAATGCCCCCACAGAGCAAAAGTTGGAGACATACCCAGTGGGACAAGGCATGTGTGAAATACTGTAAGAATGACAAATGAAGAGGGTTAACAGGAAGGTTATGCAACCAAGTGTAACGTGCGGTGCGACCCTGTTTGCTGCTCATTCGCAAAACAGGCTTCTCGAACGTAATCAAATGGGACTCCAATGCTTTCAATCGCAGCACACCGTGCTCTACGTACCGAATTGACGTGTTCTCCGCAATTTTCTTTACGGGTGATTTTATTGGGGACAAATAAAACAACAAGAATAATAAATATTTTAAGTTGTATTGGCGATTTCAGGGTCACAGCTCTACAAATAAATATTTCACAGAAGGAACCAGATGGGTTCCTTAATTACAAGAGATAACACACACATTACCGATACCCAAAGTGTAACTGAGTATCGGATACTAAGTGGCACAGGTTAGCATAATACCAAATGGGTACATAATACCAAATGGGTATTGGCCGATTGCCTACCAACTGGGTCGAGCAAAGCGGCAAATTCAATAACAAGTACCAAGTGGGTACAAACTGCCAAATGGGCAAATATCATATAAAGTACCAAGTGGGTACACCAAACAGCCAACTGGGCTATAACAACCTGCAAAGCAGGTTCCGGACAAGCTGAGTGAGCAGACCAGCCGGAGAGATAAAAAGAGATATTGTAAGAAACGTGGTGTTGTGGCTCAGTATGTGCCGAGAGCTGTGACCGGGGTAGAGAGAAGCAAGCTGCAGTAATGGACGCTCAAGTACAGGTCTGGTCGCTAGCCAATGACGTCGGTTCTTGCCTGACGGTAACACGCTCCGGGCTTGAAGAAGGTACCAGCAGTGGCTGTAAAAACAACAATAACCAACAGCAGATTTTGTTCGGCAAAAGGGGTGGAGCGTGGTAAAGGTAGAAAACGGTTGACGTGAAATTTTGTGGTACCCCGGGTAGGGAGGGCGGGAGAGGTATAAACTTGTCTAATTAGGAACACTTACGAGTGAATGTACTGTTGCTTGAGGCTGGGCCAACAGGAAGCTGGAGAGAAAGAACAAACAGCGCAACCGTCGGACTTGGTAGAAACTAACCAGCAGTTGGATATGAAGCATGAAGGGCTCCATAATGGTATTTGCCCAAATAATAGGATTTATGTCAGAGTGCCATAAATCTCATTAAGTTTATGTCATTGGAGAAAATGTTCTTGGATTGCGTCATTTTGAAGATGTATATAATTATACACTGTAACCGACAGGAAAGCCAGCAAACCGTTTGACCAATGCAACATTGCTAGACATTCCGACGACAAGGACATTCGTTCGTAGGACGTACGAACTCATAAGCAACACTGCACCTTGCAACGGGGCGGACTTTAGTGTTATTTTTTCACGACGAAGTTGGATGACTTCATATTCCGATAATAAATAATGATAATTCGAGGTAATAATCTGGCTTAGAAACAGTAACATTATCCCTAATAATTTTCTTAATGGCGTGTTAGCCATGGAGGTAATTATTGGACATAACATTTTTGTAAAAATTACATTTTTGGTCACGCCGGTCCGACGTGCAGCGAATTCACAATTGATTTCAAACATGAATAGGGATAATGTTAAAGTTTGTAAGCCCGACGATTACCTCGATGTCATTATTATTGGAATAGGAAGTCCTCCAACTCTGTCTCGAAAAGTAGCATAACTTTTCTAAATCAAAAGTCCACCCCGATGCCCGGTATAGTGCTGTTTATGAGTTGTACGCCGTATGAACGAATATCTGTTCAAATGTCAAGCAATTTTACATTAGTCAAACGGTTTACTGTCTATCCGTTGGTTATCTATGCATCTTCAAAAAGGCGCCATCCAAGAGCATTTTCTGCAGTGTCATCAACGCAAAATCATCCGACGGTACGCAGAGCACGATGTGCTGCGATTGAAAGCATTTGAGTTCCTTTGATTGCACTCGAGAAGCCTGCTTTCAGTAAAGGCAGCAAACAGGGTGGCGCCGCACGCTACACTTGCTTGCCTGACTTTCCCTTCTTTTGCCATTCCTTGCACTATTTCACACCTGCAGTGTCCCACTGTGTAAGCTTCCAGGTTTTGCTATGTCATTTTATTTCCACTTGAGAATGAAACTTTTTCGAAATTTTGTGGGCCTTTTCATCATATCGCTTGGTCAGTTGCTTTACCAATGTTCTGTTGAGTGTGTATCTTTGTTCCTAAGATACGAGCGGAACGGAATAAATAAACTAATGACGACAAGTGACGTGTATTCAACCAATTTTGCATATCGGAAAATTGTTCCCGAAGTAAACCCAATAACTAAAATAATAAGTCAATGATAGTAATTGTGGTAACGGTGTTGATACCGGTAGTATCAATGGTGGTGGTGTTGACTGTGATGGTGGTTATAATGATGAAGGTGACGATTATTTTAATAGTAATGGTGATGATGATGATAATGATTATGATTCTGGTGACCATGATGGTAATGATTGGGAAATGATGAGTATTATGCCGATTATTTTAATGATGGTGAAGATGACGACAATGGTGATGATGATGTTGATTAATATCGTGATGCTGGTGGTTGTGACAATGGTGATGGTGACAACGCCAACGGCAACGATGATTGCAGGTGCATGTTTATACAATTAAATTAATGTAGTCTTACTTTCAGCAAACCCCTTCAAATGATTGTAAATTTATGAACCTGGCGACTATTTGTCATCAACTTAACTTTAGTAATTTTCACAAATAAACCCATTGGTCTTTTCTTAGCATTGGTTTAGGATTTAAGGTTATTTTAATTTCAATTATCTGGGAACAGACAAATGGTTTGATTGCAACACCACGCAAACTTACGACAGACGATTTTATCATAGTTTCTTTTACACTCGTCGCCGTGCCAGTGAGAACACCGCCGAAAACGTTGTCGCCTTGAATCCATATGTTTACGGAACCCGTTTCTGAAACATAAAAATTCAAATACAGTCCATCTATGAACGCATCTTAAGCATATGTCTTCTACAAATGGTTTGACTATCGTCCTATTATAGTTGACTGAGCAATGTCCTACCCGTACCACTTTTTGTAATCCCTGTCATCAAGTATTTAGCTCAATCTGATTAGATAGATCCATCAACTAAACATCATCAACATAAATTGAAGAAAATCAGATCCATTTATTACCGTTGCAATCGCCGTTAGTGATGATGCCCATTAAGTCACCGCTGCCTGTTTTGTAAAACCAAACACTGATGGACATTTCGTTGACGTAAGGAAACTTGTTTTTAAAGAATGGAATCTCCAAACTTGAACCGGGGAGTCCAGTAAACACGCCACGATCCTCGGCATTGACTTCAACGGTCCCCCTGTCGATGTAATTGTTTTGGGCAATATCTACGATATCATCTGTAAAGGTGATCTCCACCTTGATGCATTTCTCGGCAACTATAAAGAAAATCCTTTGCAGGTTATCAACTTGAAGACTATTTTTAGTCTAAGCTCTGAAGACATCCAGTCCGTCAAAGACTTATAAGTAAGTATGTTTTCATAATTCTCAATAGTTTCTCGTTAACGTTCCAGTGACAGTCAGGTAAGGTAGCCTAATGGGCATTTGTTTTGACGTAATTTTAAACACGGGTCAAGTACCGAAATTACAACTATTCATAAAATATAAAGTAACATATATTTGTGTGGAAACATTTCGTCGTTTTTTACACAATTTTGTAATGTTGTTAAATGACCTTTAGGAGAATTTTAACGTTCGGCATGCCAAGCAGCCAGGCTATGAAGGTACTGCAGTATCGATTAGCACACGCATATCGCGCAACCGGCATTATCTCACATTAAATCAGATTATTGAAGGCTCGTCCTATGAAAGCAACATACCTGCCAAGTGTCACTATGCTTGTAGCGGCCTGTATGTGTGCAAACCTTCGACAGTTTGGTACACATTTATTATCTAACAACCCTGTACCTTGAATCAGTTGCTGAGAAGACTTTACCTTGGTTTGTAATGCAAGCGCATTCAGACACGTTAAAATACTGTCCCCCTTCACAACAACGTTTGCGTTCTGCTGCTGTACCATCGCCTCTCAAGATGATGTAACAATTGGGCTCATTAGGCAGTACATGATAACCAGACGGCCATGTCGATGGTGTACAGGTAACTGAAAACGCAATTTTACTTTATACACACTTGTACGTGAAATGCAGGCTCAATGGAAGTTAGGCATGATTATTTAAAAATAATCGCTAAAGGCCGCTTTCAGCTGCCAAGACGGATTAAAGGAGAGTGCCACCCCCCAAAAAAACAACCTATTTTGTATCAATTTAGATCGAATACCCAATAACGGCACGTTCGGTTGCGTTACCTGACACCAGACGGCAGACGGAGGTGTTGAAATTATCCAGTAACGTCATAAGTTTCACACGCAGTCTGTTCAGCAGTCAGTCACAACACGGGTTAATGGTATCAGGTTATCGCTTGAGTTTATCGTTCAACACCAATAAATGATCAAAATCCGATGTAAAACCCTTAAAAATACACCACGTTCTTACAAAAACGTGTTGTTTTATTTCGCTGTTACGGATTTATTGGTATTTGGACACACCGTAGCCTACAAAGTTCGGCAGGCCAGTTTACCAAGGTCTGTAGCAGGAGTTTGGGGTCGTTTTATATAAGTATTGGTTAGGGTGATAATAATTCATTTTGAAACTAAACGCTCAGTAATAAACGTCAACATGGCAACTCGTAATTCCGACTTGGAGGAGTACTCTTCTGATTGTTAGGTTTCGCAGAATATCAGTTCAAACTAGAATACACTGATCAAGAAATATTAGAGAAGCGCCGTGAACATGCACAGACAATAGAACGCATGGATAGTTCCGAAAACCGTCACAATGACTTGTCATGGTGTCAGTGCGCTAACTGCACAATAATGGAAACAACTGACGCTTGCTGTTGTTGATACTAAATTCCACATGTGAAACGCCTTCTTGGAGAAGCAGAACTGTGTCTCACGGATTACCCCCATTATTTTGCACCGCATCTGAACAGAAGTTTGCTCACGACGTTTTTAGGGCTGGGAAAAAGAACTGGCTAAAACATCCTGCACCCAGAGGATCAAAGAGAAGCTTGACGAACGAGTAAGTCATCAAACTGCTTATATAACATGCTTGCACCCAGCCTAAAATATAGGGGTGGGCATGCCGAACGCAAACACACTAGGCACAGCATCTGACTTCAGCCTCGGTCGCTTTTTCAGCCCTGGCATGAGCTGTTTGGCAAGCCTGGATTCGTCAGTGAAATCACAGTCGCCGAAATGTCGGCCAAGGACACGGAGATGTTTCACGTTCTCGTNATGAAGCATGAAGGGCTCCATAATGGTATTTGCCCAAATAATAGGATTTATGTCAGAGTG
>NMRA01000420.1:361024-401747 GCA_002633005.1 Phoronis australis | reverse complement strand
ATTGTAATTGTCTTGGTTAAATTCTACGACGTGCTCGTTGTTGTAGTCAAGCCGGCATTGAACGAACAGCATTTAGCCCACATTTGAGCGGTTTCGCTGACAAGAAATTTGCGTAAACTTTCGCTCACACGGCTCCCTTAGCGTCATTCTTTCAGTAAACGATGAAGCACATGAAGTAATGAAGAGGAAGGAGACTTATTGCCGTTTTCGGGAATGTAAGAACTTAGGGTTTTTTGGACGCACTGGAAGTCTGGGCTCAAGTCATTAAAAATAGCGAACTGGGATGACAAAATTCAGCATGTTCTTAACCTGGTGCTAAGGCTACCATACCTGGAACCACTGAAGCTGATTTTGAATTGCACAGGATTTGATTGTTGTTTCAATCATTCTATTCATAGGTGGCACAAAGAGATAGCAAGACTATCGATCGAAACAACCACAACTTCAACGTCGTCTTTGCAGCGCGTCAACAGCGAAGTAAGTATGCTTTTTCAGAAGATCAATCAGCGTTCTACCGAAACTTACAACCCAGCTTTCATACTCATAAACATGGATTTACATGTAGTTCTTTTGCTTTTAAGAGTCACTGAATGAAAAAGTCAGGCAGATGCAGTAACGTGACCTATTACGGATTTTTTTAAATATAGCTTAGTTTTACTCTTAGGTGGAATGATCAACGCCTGAACTAGTTTTAAGATATCTAAATTCTTCACAGAAAACTGTCCCATCGGAATTTTTGGCTAGTTTATGGTTCGGAAACCATCAAATTTTAGCATTTTTGTTGCATCACTGTGCAACAACGACAAATTAACAAAAATTAATGACATAGTGAATAAAAGAACTTGTGCCTACGTGAAAATGTAAAAATCATGATTAAAACGTATTCGCAAGTTATCTATTTTTTATTTTTTAAACCCACCTGAGTCAAGTTGTGCAACTGGATTAAGTGCCTTCATTAGATCGTTATTTCTTTTACGGCGTAAAACCACTCAAAAAAGTTACATACTACATGTGAAAGCTGAGACTTCGTAGAGTGGTTATGTATTAAAACATTTGTGGACAACGACCTGTGTTCCGAAAAATGGGAACGTACATTAACATGAGGCAATCCAAAATAATATTTGACCTGAACATCGAAATTGCGCTAGTATTATTCTCGAATAGGTGCTTAAACAATTCACATACATGTATTACTCGCTAACAAGATCACGTTTATAAAAACTATAAAATTCATATTTATTTGAGCTACCTATTTCCAGTTGCCGGGGAGACGCGTTTACCTCTGCCTACATTTTCTCTAATACGCGCGAGAACATTGTTGAAGCAACTGACCAAGAGACATGATTAAAAGACACGCGATATTAAGAAAAATACTTGTTTCATTCTCCAGTGGCAAACAGGGTCGTGCCGCATGTTACTCTTGTTTGCATGACTTTCCTGTTACCCCCTTCATTAATTTGTCTTTCTTTGCTGTATTTCACGCCTGCCGTGTCCCACTGTGTGTGTCTCCGGTTTATTCTCTGTGTTAGTATCACTGGCGGCTGTTATATCGATTCAAATCATGAATGCAGTATACATACAAAGATAGTTTAAGCCACTTGCATAAAATTACGGACTAGTCACAGTCCTGTGCCAACGATTGAATAACAAGGCCGAATATGGCGGGCTAGGCTATGTGTGTTTTACTTGGTGTAATTAACTGAAACAAAAAATACACGTATAAACAGAACAACGAACACGCAATATCAAAATAATTGATTAAAATTCCTATACACGCAGTTAGAATATCCTGACGATTAAACTTGCGAAAATATCGAAAATAAATTTAGACTGAAAGTAAGATACTGGCGGTGGTCTGATCCCGCTCCCTCCATTACCGTCAGGCGGAAAACTGTCAACAATGAACGACAGAGTACCATTTGGTAGCGAAAAAGCTTCAGTGAGAACACTTGCATGGTGTCAAATGGTACAATATAAGTATTAATAAGTTAAAAGTAAAAGGAGTAATTTCCAATCAGACAGAAAAATTCGTATAATAACCTGCTACCCGGCTAAGACGGACCACCTGGCCTGCCGTGCGCGGAGAGTCTGTGATCCGCACACGGGCCTCGAATGAGTGAAATTGCGTCATGCTCCTAACACCGCAAAATTTTCCCATCGCCGACATTTAGCTCATTGACTACAATTTACTACACCCCTATTAGCGTCGCGAAATAATTATATTTAGACAACAGTGGTATACATTGAAAGTTTTTTGTCACGTTTTACTATAAGTTTTCCCTAATGATTTGAAATAAAAGCCAATTTAGCAAGTGATTATTTTCCGGGCGAAGAGTCTCGGCAACTGCAGGGAAATTACTTCGCCGTTTACTATCCGGGCAGCAAAATCAAGCACATGTTCTCGTTATTGCAACTGAGATGTGACGCTCACTGTTTTGAGATAAAACTTTTGTTTGTTGAAACATCGCCGTGTGAGGGTTTTTTATGTTTTAAATTTTCAACGACCAGTAAAGCCGGTGCCGATTTCAGTGCTGCCTAGTACGCACGGCGCTAACACGTCCGGCTAGTCTCACGGCAATTGCTCACTCCAGTCTGGTACTTTGCATCAGTTTAACGATTAAACATTTGGTGATAGCGGAAATTTGACGTACCCTTGCGATGTGTCAGGGCTGACCTCAGTAGCCGAGTAGCGACGTACTTCACAAACTTATGATTATGCATTAAATACCATTCGTCATGTGCAAAGAACCGATAGAATTTGAACGATAAATAATCAAGTTTGAATACAAAGAACCAATATGACAATCAAAAACAACCAAACAAAGTAACAAGACATTTACGCTCACGGCGATGCCAATACGTTTTATGGACAACATGACCGTCATTCAGGAATTGTTCCTGAACTGATGCACAGGAATTCAGATCACGGAAATGACGGAAATAGTCAATGACTTTCTGATCTCGGCCGGGGTACAAAATTGTGCTCAAAAAGGTATTTAGTTTGATAGCAGAAAGGATCTCAACATTATGCCATGTTACATATATATTTTTAAGTTTTTGAACTAGATTGCTCTTTGAGCTAAAGTGCAAGGATATTAAGTTCGCGTGGGGTTAAGTGAAGTTTTGCAGCGGGTCATGAGGTTTCTCGCTTGCTTCTCATGTGCACTTGAAAGGACATCCCTTGAAAGTTGACGGGGCTCTTCATCGTAAAGGACTTGTGTCGTTTCGTTCTTGTTCTGTCAGTTCCCTATTTGTCAAGAAGTAGATAACTTTGTCTCTTTTAAAGACTCGAGGAAAACGTTTGTGAGTGTCGCACATACGCGTTACCCATCCTGCAAAATGACAAGAGTTTTACTGAAATGTGGGCACGCATATACCCACCATTTAACAAAAGAGAAACTGACACTGTTGCCAAATTCACTGAGTGAGCCATTTGTTGCCATGTCAAAATAGATTCAAACTAAAAACATTTATTTCACTACCTTTGAGCACCCAGCATAAAAAATGGCGGCTTTTACTAAGATTCACAGGTTAAGTTCAAAGCTCTGAATTGTGCATTTTGGTACTTCCTGCCTTTTTATTGCACTTTTGTCTCTCGTTTTCTACTTTTTTCGGAGTTTTTGTTTCTCTGAGGTGGACCTTTTTGCTCATTTCGTCAACATGCACTACATGTCTCGATCAGAAAGACGACTACAATGTAGATGTTCGGTTTGAATAAAGCAACTCACAGTGAATTAGATTATGTAGTAGAATAGTGGAGAATATCTCGACTTAGTGGCAGCGTTGTGTTGTGTTGTGGACAGTCCCGGTCCGTCAATGAGATGGTTGTATTCAGTAACTAAGTGTGGAACACTCAATTACACTAGTAAAGCAACTGGCAGTAGCAAGATGAGGACTGTCTTTATTAGACAAGTGAACAGGTTTATATACAAGTTACAAATATGTGGGTTGCATGCACTAAACTTTATGATTCAATATCCTACAGGAAAAAACAGGAAACAACTTTAAGAACTTTCACAACAATCATCTGAACTATTGTGTTGTGTTTGCAATATATGTTAATGGTCAGCTGTCTTTAGGCTATGTTTCTGTGAATGACCATTACGCAATCTTGTTTACTACAGAGATCATCAAAACATGTGTGGATGCACCGGATGGGTTGGTCGCTGACTCCGCTGACAACCAAAACAAGTTTCTATAAACACAAACAATTGTCTAGCAAAGAAACAATATCAATAAGTAATACTATCAAACTAATGAGCTAAGAATTATATATGTATCATGAATGTCACAGATTTCATGACACTCCCGCGCTACAAGAAAGCTGAATAATTAGCCAGAATTTTTTACATTTTTCATGTAATTTCGCAGTGTATTTTCCGTCAGGATCGTGAGTAATACCATGGTTACGGTAGCTACTGAAATCAAAGGGCGTCTCTGTCGTAGGGTCTTTGATTCCAATCGTTTCAAGGTCCCAGTATTGGGTGGCAGGGTCCGGTTCCTCTTGGAGAATTTTCATACAGGTGATGTTCGCATGAGTGATCGGCGTTCCATTGCATTGTAGACGGGTGGGACCTGACAATAGGTAGCCCAGTTTGGAAGCGACGGCCGTTGGTCCTGAACCTCTGATTGTGGTGTCGCCAACAATTGACCAGTAATGGTCAGCACCAATCAGCAAATCAATTTCAATCATCGACTCAGCAGGGGAGTTAATGAGCAAACATTGTAAATAGTCAAAGCAGTTAACAGTAGTTGGCACGCAATTCTTCACAGGCGTAGAAATTGTTGGGACAATGACAGCAGACAGTTGTACGTTACCATGTTGAGTTTTCAGCTCGAATGTAATCATTGGAAGTATCTGAAGTTGGGCATTAGACTCTCGGAAGGTAGATAGGTTGATAGTCTCTCTAAGAGCGTGGTCTGTGTCAACATGTAGGCGCTGGGCGGCCCTTACAGTTAGAAACGTTCGTTGTGAACCCTCATCAAATAAAACATTTACATGTACCTTAGTCCAATGCCCCTCTCTCTCAATTGTGGCAGCGGCAGTCTTCAACAAAACTGGCCCTGCTGTGGGTGCCAGGTTCACCTGGGCATCTCGAGTAGTACTCGGTGGGTATACAGTGGACGTGACTTCGTTTTTCGGTTGGCTGGCTTCTGATCTGTTGTCGGGCTTCGAATTTTCTCGCGAAAAGGTGGCACATAACGTAGTGTGGTGCTTGCGATGGCATGATCGGCAAGTGTTCATAGTAGACGGGCAGTCCCTGGCCTGGTGAGCATCTAAACAATTGAAACACAAACGGTCTCGGCGGACAATCTCTAGTCGCTTCATATGGTCGCTGAAGACTCTGCAGGTGTGTGACGCATGACTCTGTTTGCAAAAAGCACATCTTGGCGAAGGTCGTCTGTTCGGTGGGTGTACATGTTTCTTCTGAGGAAAATGTTTTGCTGGTCGCAGTGTGTCTCTCACTGCAAAACTTGAAGTGGACGTGTAATGTGCGTCACCTGAAAGGGCCATGGAAGAGTCCCCTTCCATGCTGGCAGAAATCTCTCGGGACAGTGCCGTAAGAAGGTCGTTCAGCGTCCAGGTAGTTTGACCATGATCTCTACAAATCTGTGTTTTCACACTTCCAGGGATTTTCTCAAATATAATGGGCACCAAGAGGTCACCATAGGAGTCTTCTGTCTTACCCGGGGTCCTCAGTCCCCGGATGTACGTCTCAAGGGTGTCACGAAAGTGGCGTAGGCTGGCACTAGTTGGTTGTGGGGGTTTGATATCCCACAGAGCTTTCATATAAGCATTGACCAATAGAGTGGATTTTCCATACCTGTCAGCAAGCAGGTCCATGGCTTCTATGTAACTGGCGTTCGTCAGTGGGAGGCCAGCGATGGCATTGGCGGCGTCGCCGGCGATGTGGGCACGCAGGTACTGTAACTTTTGGACTGGTTCTAGTCCAGAATCGGAGTCGACCGCAGCACAAAATGAGTCAGAAAACGACAGCCACTGGAGTGGGTCTCCAGAGAAAATAGGCAGTTGCAGCTTGGGTAGTTGTACCGTCCGAGTCGGGTGGCTAGCAGGTGACTTGGTGGCCGTTGGGCTCGGTGAGGGTGTCTTCGCTTGGTCAATAAATCTAGTCGTGTCGAAAATGGTTTCCAGCACAGTGGACATGTACGCATCGGTACTGATGACTTCGTCTTCGATGGCATCCTCGCCATCAAGCAGGGTGAGAATGCTGGCATCGAGCATTTCTAGCTGAGTTTTCTTGGCATGAATCTGGTTGAGAACTTTCTCCAGGTCGGGAACAGGGTCCGATGGAGTCGCAGTCATGAAGTGGGTGGCACGATCGATAAGCTTCGTCATGAGTCCTCTGTGCGCACCGCGAACTTTCCTCTGTTTGGCCAGTTGTGGTTCCATCTTCGCGCAGGTCACGGCACCAAACAATGTAGTAGAATAGTGGAGAATAACTCGACTTAGTAGCAGCGTTGTGTTGTGTTGTGGACAGTCTCGGTCCGTCAATGAGATGGTTGTATTCAGTAACTAAGTGTGGAACACTCAATTACACTAGTAAAGCAACTGGCAGTAGCAAGATGAGGACTGTCTTTATTAGACAAGTGAACAGGTTTATATACAAGTTACAAATATGTGGGTTGCATGCACTAAACTTTATGATTCAATATCCTACAGGAAAAAACAGGAAGCAACTATAAGAACTTTCACAACAATCATCTGAACTATTGTGTTGTGTTTGCCATATATGGTAATGGTCAGCTGTCTTTAGGCTATGTTTCTGTGAATGACCATTACGCAATCTTGTTTACTACAGAGATCATCAAAACATGTGTGGATGCACCGGATGGGTTGGTCGCTGACTCAGCTGACAACCAAAACAAGTTTCTATAAACACAAACAATTGTCTAGCAAAGAAACAATATCAATAAGTAATGCTATCAAACTAATGTGCTAAGAATTATATATGTATCATGAATGTCACAGATTTCATGACAGATTAGCTATATTTTGCAAGATCACTTTAGTTATGGTAATTGCTAAGTAAGTACAATAACTAGTAGTGGCGGATCTAGGATATCACAAGGGGGGGGCAACTTTTTGTCCGGCTGTAAGCACTTGCGCAAACTGAACCGCGATTGTAGATGCGCATAGCACCGAAGTGGGGGGAGGTCGGGAGGGTTTGCCCCCCGCCCGCCCAAGAAACTTTTCTGTTTTTAACTCTAAAAATTAAGCATTTTCATTGATTCCTGAAGACAAAAGAGGCAAAAAAGAAAAAAAAAACAGAGAACGTGTCGAACAGAAAAACTGCAACTACCTAAGACTCGAACTCACGACCTGGGGGATAGAGCATGCGTGCGTTACCACTACACCACCACAATTTGACTGCTAATCGTTTTCTAAGAAACCTACTTATTTATGTTCCAGAGCGTTTGCGCGAAACCTACTTTTTTTTGTAATGCTTATTACACGTTTTATATTTTGTGCCATCAATTCTTAACAAATTTGTCGTATTTAAAATAGTCTTCAAATGCCCAAAAGACCAAATCCATTTTTCGTGTTGGCAATAATGACGGGATTGCTTTGGAAATCGTCTTAAGATAAGGTTTGACAAAGAGAGTATTGCGAAATTCTGAGTGATTCACTAAGGCTTCGATTAAAATTCACATCTTACCAACAGCTTCTGTTTTTTCATCGTCACTCAGGTTCCATTTTCTTTAAAATGTGAAGTAAATTTTCTTCATTGCACATTGGAGCAGACGACGGAAACGGAGTCGTAGTGCGCAGCGCCACTGCCGGTGGCCTGGGATATCGCGGGAGAGCCTATACTTAGCCATAGTTCCGTTACGAATGCGCTGTGTTCCTTATTTGACACTTGAAATTGGATTTGAGCCCCCTCCCCCTCCCCCAACACTAGAACTGCACACATTTAATTTTCTTTTCATCCGTATAATTTTAATTACCGGGGTTAATTAATAAACTCTACATTTCCCTACGCTCTTACTGTTTTATTTNCCCCCCCCCCCTAAATCAGCCTATGACTAGAGTGTGTTACGCTATAGATAACAGATTCGCAACTCCGACATTTTTTTGCGTACTGTACAGTACTAGGGGAGGCGCCACTCTCTTCCTAAATTACCAATTTCAGTTTTCGGTTAGTGTATTGTAACGGGAAATTTTAGCGTCTATTTTAATGTCTAGTACAGCGAAAAAAAGGAATTTCGGTATTGAAATGTTGCTCAAGGTCTTTCAAACCTAGAGTGTAGAAATTTTGAGCGACTCCGGCGTGCATTCGAGCTGAAAATGAAACGTCAACTGCTGTTGAAGTGCGAGATTGGTTTTTTAGTATGCCTGATGGTTATTTCTAGAGTATTCACATGAACTTCATTTAAAAAGTTAATGCATTACGAGCGTCCAATGTATTAAAATACGGATGTATGCGAGTTGGACAAAATCACATATCCAAATCCCGACGAAATGACCATAATTAGCAGGCGACGTACTTGCCGGAAGTAAACCTTGCTAATTTTGCCAGGTTTTGCTATTGAATAGTGACGTAACGGCTTATGCATAAGATCACAAATTCAAAGATTTCGTCCATTGAAAACATACAGAGTTGGCGGTCCATGTACTATAGTCTGCGGTTTCACCACTGTTCTTGCTCTACCATCTGCTGGCAAAAAGGTGTATCTGTAGAGTAAGGATACAAGGTAGCCGGTTTGAGAATACACAGACTGAAAGGAAGAAAACCAGTGGTGATAATGGGAGGCAATGTTGCCTTTGATTCACCAGGTTCGCTATTCCCACCGACGGAAATCATTGCTTCCTTTTTTCTAGAAAACTGCACTGTGACGATGACATCATGGAATACGCTATAATTGCAGCTCCATTGCACGAATACTAAATTAAAACGATCGCCAAGCTTGATAATAGAAAATCGGTTTGGCATGTCAAGGTAAATAATACCTTGAACTTGAATGCGCTTCATAGAGCAGTTTTCTTCCAACAGAAGCTGAGACTAGGTCATGCACATCTCCTCGAGATATCTAGATGGTGAAGCATGTACTAGTCATAGCTTTACTTTTCCGTCTATGGAACGCACTCCTTTATATAAACGAAATTTTCATTTGTTTCTGAAGGGTAGCACCAACCGTACGCACGATAAGTTCCTGCTGGGCCTCATCTATGGCAACGCGGTCTGTTTGCAAGCGTGCCTCATCTTGACCATTATTCCAACATCAAGTAAGTACGGTGAAAGAGTCTGACAAAGTTTTCAAAACCTTTTATTTTTACCCCATTCGTTAGTGCTGGGTTGTATGCGGTGATGGTCACGTTCAGTGTGATACAGCCACAACGAATGATGTCATTACCAAGCACCTTTCCAAGAGGCTACACTCGCCAGCTTCACATGGGCGTAAACCACGAGGGTTAAAAAACTACAAAAATGCCCTTCTTTGGTACCAATTAGTTGTCGTTTACAAGACTTTGCATGACAAACGAAATGAAAAGGACGCCAGACAACTAAAAAGCTGTGAACTGGTCCGCCAACTTGGCTGTCTGATGTCACCCTGTTGCTGTTTTCTCTGTCGGGTGGCACCAGAGACTGTACAGTGGGAAACGAATCTGCTAGCGAAATTGGAATTAATGGCCACTGGGGGACAATGTTGTTTCACGGACCGTAGAGATATCTAGCGGCGTGTGTGCAATAGCGAATGTGTAAATCCGCCATATTTGATTTTGCCGCCGCAGTTGCATTGTGGGAAATGTATGCTTCTATCACTAAGACAAGCGATTGTGTACAGTGTTGCCGGGTGTTGTTGCAACGAATGTTTAGCCCAGAAGCGGTTAATAAAGTTATTTTATTTGAATTCTTATCAAAAATTAATTTTTAAAGAATAATTAGTGCAGGAAACATGCAACTGTATTTTATTATAGAAATGTTTTGGGTATGAATTAAGTCAAAGTTGCAGCACCCCACCTCCGTCGACTGTGACTCCGAGGCCCAGTCTGCAACCTCCGTCAGGTTCATACTCATACTCGAGATTTCATACTCAAAATCGCCGGTGCTCACTGGAGTCATACTCAAAAAAATCGTATCTAATGTAGCATTTCGAGTAGACTCCAAACGTAACCAAATCTGAGAATCGTATTCGACTTCAGTTATGATGTGAAATGCAAAATCACGAAAAGTCGCGCTGATTCAGCGCTCCCTCTATTTGCATCGAGACTAGCAACTATATTATCGTCAGCTCTCGCTACAATGACAGGAGTAACGTGGAATGCTGAGTGTTCTGTAACTGTTATTCACTGCCTCATTTACTCCTAAAAATAACATTGTTACAACAACGATTGACGGCATATAGAAATTTTCTTTTTCATTAATGCAGTGGTGGGCCGGTGACCCCGGTATGGGTGTCGGCAGGTTACCATATCACAGGTCTGCAGCCAACATTTTTGACGGAGAGTTCGAATTGAACATTTTCTTTGACGGCGGAAGGTCGAATTTCAAAAGTTTGTACCTTAATTGCCCGCGGTGGTCGGTGTTAAGAGCCCGAAACTTCAGTAGACATTGTTTTTGGGCAGCAGTTGTTTGGTTACCGGTCAACCCCTTTTCTCAGTGTTGCGTAGAACCCATTGCCTTGTTGATGTCAAAACTTTGATACTGTATCTTTGCGTTTTATTGGGATGTATCAAGTTTGTTGACCTTTGGCGCGTGACTTAAAAACACTACACATAGTACACTATAGGCAGGAATTCAGAGTTCATCAGTGAACGGGACGGCAAACAAAATCTGGGGATTGAAGAATTATTGATGACTAAACTGTTATGTGAAATCTGACAGGGAAGCAAATTGTTTTTTTAACTTTCCTCGTCTTTAGGACTAACTTTCATTTTAACTTGCCTAGTCGGACAAGTAGAAATGAATTGTACTTGTCCTGACCTATACGACACTTGTCCGCTGGTAATTAAATTCAAATTATACTTTTCAAACATAATTGAATGTCGCACATTATACCTGTTACCACAAGCTCAATAAACATATGTAAGAGCATACATTACACAACATTAAATTTCGCACAAGTTTATTGAAGTGGGTATTTGGATTTCACCAGTGAACAAGCCCCAAGTTTACATGCTTTTTACAAGCTGCCCAGTGAGCCGTCGACTTTTCCCACAAAGACCCTATTCACGCCGACAGGAGGCGCGTTCCAAAACGAGGCTCGCTACGATAGCTCTGTTAGCTTATCGGCATAGTTCTGTGTTTCAGACCGTGTTGTTCTGCGAACGGCTAGAAAAAAATACGTACACGCTTCACAATTTCTAAAGACGTTTAGATTCGGAAGCGTTGGGTCCTTGCCATACGCCGACGAAGCAAAATATGTCCGTGTAAAATAAATGTTTTCGAAAAGTTAGATCATATTTTGTCGCATCTCGGTCAGTTGTCAAGCATCATAGTAACGACCAGAGAATGGGCCAGCCAGGTTGTATTTTGATGACTACGGATTTAGGGGGGGCACTAAAATTGTATCAGATCCCATTTTTGAGTTCGGGTGCGAATTGCTGACTAGCACACGTGCGCAACCAGGGGGTATTGGGGGTGAATAAACAACGCATAGGCGCTGAATGAACCCCGTTTACCGTTTTTTTTAGTCAACAGGTCCGCAAACCCAAGAATTCAAGACCCCTGCATCCCCAGATTTTAGGCTGGGCGCGTGCATCAGCCGAAATGATGCTTATTCCTGTGCCTGCCCCCCCCCCTAATTCAAAATCCTGGATCCGCCCCTGCTACGGGTTGAAACATTATAATTTTTCTTTCCAAAAAGGACAGAGCCCTCAATCCCTCAAATTTAGGGCCCAATATCGGCCCTATTCCCCTCTCAAAAATATTGAAATATCACGCGAAATTCCCCCCACGAGGCATAAAAATTCCCCTGGTGAAAAATTTTTCTGAGTTCACATACATGTAACCTGTAACCACACACTGATGACAATTTTTAAGAGCACAAAAGGCTACTTTAAAACGAGACAGAGTCTATGAGAGCTTGCAACAGGGCGGGGGTGCTATTGATGGTGATCGGGAGGTAGACTGTTCCCGCCCTCATTCGGCGAAAAAATCGCCTCTCAGTAGGCACTGGCACCTTTCCCCTCGGATGAACGAGGTTCCTGCAGAAACATGATAACTATGATTTCATTGTCCAGTTAACTGAAATTGAGTTCTAAAACGAGGTTACGTTTTGGACGAACGAATTAGGTGTTTTAATTTTAAAATTCAACTCGGTCCAAATTCAAATCTAACACATGAAATAGACGTAAGAATTATTACAACCAAGAAAGCAGAATTGATGGTCAAATAATTTTTATTTTCAATTACGAGTCTGGTTTATTAATTTAATAAAAAATATGTTTAATAACATCAATTATTCTTTCAGATCAATGACAAATCAACTGTTAGTCCCAGGGAGTGCATAGGATCAGGCTATGCTTGATTTTTATATTCTTGATCAACAAATTAAATCAGATATGACTAATTGCACATGACAGCCACCACTGTCGAATATGTTTTCAACTCGTCAACAATACGAGCAGATGACCTGGTCCGCGTAGAAAGTATTTTGATCAACAATTTACAAGAAAAAAGTAACCCTGCATTCAGCATAATACCTAATCCGTAACACTACGATCGCCGCAATTTGGTAATATTTACTTTTCATGTTTCGAACCTAGTTTTCCGGAAAAAAATAAACCCTTTCGTCAGACAACTCTTTGACGCCTTAACATGTTATCTAATGTAATTTTCTACGTCTGTGTGGTTTAATTGTTGACACATTATTAAAATTCAATATCCAGGTTGGACTCGAAAGACCGGCTATTTAACTCACGCAATGTCTACTTTCGCTTTGTTTATCGCAGTGAGCCTCGCTTTGGATTTTAATGTCCGCGTGAATTGAGTATATGGACACGTAGACAACCATGCACGTGCTAATGATTGACAGGTCTTCTTACTGAATACTTTGAACTTAGACAACGATTGACAGGTCTTCATATTGAATACTTTGAACTGTGTGACATTTTATATACATTGTAGGCTTATACAGTATTTCTTTTTGAATTCAAAGCCGACACTGCACGTGCCCAGCAATCGGACGATACCACTTTTAGGCAATAGGGGTGCTCAGTCGGGTGCCAAAATAATGAAGCAAAAATACATCTTGTAAAAAGTCATCAGGCAAATCAAAAGTTCAAAAAAAACAGTTTTTATCCACGTGGAGCGTGGACAGAATGTTTGACTTGCGCTAATGACAAGTTGATTTTTTGCGCTCTTGACTTTGGTTGGGCGCTTCCATTTTGGTGTCAGGAGTGAAGTTATTAAAAACATGCGTTTAGCAAGACGGGTACAGCGACGACTTGGAGTCGCAGGGGACCACGTCGTTTTATTTCAATGTACATGGTGGTCATGTTTCGTGTACTGTCACGGGGAATCACAGAAAGGTTGGCCACGGACGTGATCTTTGCAAGCCTGTGTCTCCTTCAATAAAGGGCATGAGAATACGTATTTTACCACTATAGTAAGTCAATGTCCCGGTTTCACTAAAACTGGCGTGAGTTCAAAACGCTTGGAACTACGCTAGGACCTAGTTAAAATGAAAACTTTGCCAGATTACGTGAGATACTGCCGTGTATTTGGCTAGAACTATTCGAATACAAGTGCCTTGGATCGCGTCCAGTCATGAGCTCCTGCATTATCTAAACAACACTTTGACGATTTGCCATGCACCGCATATTACCGACACTGATGACTAAACAAGTGAGTTATCCCTGCCGCTTCGAAAAAGTTCTGATAGTCCAATCTTACTATAGTTTCCAAAAATTTAACTTGTCCTGTCGGACAAGCTGGTCGGCCGTGAGCTTGTCCAGACCAACAAATTGCTATCCCGGGCAGTCGGACTACCGTTAATGTCGAACAAACCGTTACACACGCACTTCAATCACGGCAATCCCCACCCCACAGCTGCTTTTGACCCTTGTAATGACTCGTCAACATGGGATTAGCATTTGCCAGTAAGAAGGACTTGAAAAATTGGCGGCAATGAAGTGCAGTGAGTTTGAGTATGATTCGAGTCTTATCACCGAGATTGGATACCAGGGCCATGTAAACTAGTGTAAGCATATATCTTGGATTGTACGAATTTTTAAAATTATAATTTTTATAAGATACTGATAATTTGTAACATATTTTTCAAGTCTTATTAATTGAAAACGGCAGCTAAATATAATAGTCTCTTCTGTATATAGAAACTCTCACGCTGCTGCTAGGCACACATACTATCCCAGAATGCAATAGAGAGGAACTGGTGTGGGGCATGCGCATTGAGATTTGTACATTCGCTATTAACAAATACGGCAAGACATGATGGCTTGTGTCGGCAAAATAGGAACGGTGCTTTTTGCACTGTCTACGGCTTCAGCAACAGTTAAATGGAAATTCACTTTTTCTTTTTTCGCTTCCTCACTGACTATGATAGGTGTTGTTCACGATTGTAACAAAGGATGTTTTTCGCCTAACTGTTACCAGTCAACCAGTGATGGGCTGGGTGGTTTGCATGATTTTTGGAATTACCGATTAGTTTATTCTAAGCCCATAAATTCTTCTAAACACTGTTTTTCATTTCTCTCTGCAGTCTTAATACATTTAGGTCTAAAAGATAATTTAACGAAGCGTGTAATAGAGATATATGGCGGAGATGCATCGCTTTTTGACTACAGTTTGAGGTTGATATTTATTTTCTTCAATGCATAATGAATATTAATTACATGGTTTGGTAACCTGCTTGATAATTTGCCATAAGAAGTGTTTAAGGAAGTGTTATGTTAAAGGCATATTGAGCTCTACATCGGTGGGTACTTCGGTAGTATGTGTATTACCTTGGAAAACCTGTTACACTCAGTCACGATGTTGTTTATTTAGATTTTTGTTTTGACACGAGTCTTAAAACAATAAGTTAGGAAATAAGGCGTCCTTATGTTATTTCCTTTGAAGTTGGCCATTTTTACATGGCGATGTAGGCTCAATATGCCTTTAACAAACTGATGTTACTTTAATAAAATGTGGATGGTTTACGAGAGCTTGAAAGCAACGTAATTCAACCACTCTAAATGCACTATGTATTCTATAGGCATTTTGTCTGTTTTATGGGGACATAGAAGGCAGGTTTACTGGACTGCAGACAGGAATTCCGTCTCTTGCTGGTTTTCAACCCCCTACCCCTGTTGCCCCAGTTTCATTCACCACAACCCACCCTAGACCGGGATCCCAGAGCTTTTTTGGGCATGAAAAGGTAACCAATTTTCTTTGGTGCCACAGTGCTCTATGGGTATCCTGATACATGGAAATGGCCGTCTGGCAGGTTCGCTCTGGTGGGTGTGGTCAGGGGAGCCAAGAGAATTACACTCAAAAATTGAGCTAGATCAACTTTTCTGGTAACCACTTAAAACTGCCTTCAATACCTGTTACGTCATCCATTGTATCAAAATTGGTCACTGCCAGACAATTTCAGTGGTGGGGAGTACCCGCCAGTCGAACATATACAGAGTGCAAAAATTGAGCTAGATCAATCCAAGAGGTAACCGCTTGAAACCAGTTTCAAAATATTCACCGTAAGCACAGGTATCACGAATGAACACTGCCAGACAAATCTAGTGGTGGGTTATCCCCGGCAGACACGACCAAATACCAGAATTGAGCTAGATCAACCCATCAGGTAACCGTGTGAAACCAACTGCACGATGTTCAGCATGACTGAACATGGAACAACAGTTAGATGCCAGACAATTTCAGTGGTGGGGTGGCCCTGCCAGACGATTATCAAAAAGGGTTAAAAATTGAGCTAGATCAACCCAAGAGGTAACCGCCTAAGACCAGCTCCAAAATATTCACCGTAAGCCAAGTTATCACGAATAAACACTGCCAGACAAATCTAGTGGTGGGTTAGCCCCGCCAGGCACGTCCAAATACATGAATTGAGCAAGATCAACCCAAGAGGTAACCGCATGAAACCAGTTGCAAAATATTCGCCGTAAGCCCAGGTATCAAGAATAAATACTGCCAGACAAATCTAGTCGTGGGTTATCCCCGCCAGACACGCCCAAGTACCTGAGTTGAGCTAGATCAACCCACCAGGAAACCGCTTGAAACCAAGCGCCCGATTTTCAGCCTCATTGCACGTGGCAAAACAGTAAGATTCCTCCATCAGACAAATAAAGAGTCGAAACAAAATTGATTATAAGCGCATTCACGCTGAATAAGCATCACAATCAGGAACCAGGCCACTTCAATTTTCAATACAGCCACTAAGTCTGTACGACATACATGTAGGTCACCGCACAAGGTGAGAGATTTTTGTCAGCAAGTTTATGTCAGGGCATGAAAACCAGAAAAATCGCGCCTGAGCTTGGAGCGACCTCACAAGTCCATGCGAACACAGCGGATTACTCCACATAAGTCACTACATGTATGAAAAACAAAACCTAAAAACCCGTCCAAGACGGATATCACATTGTGTTTGCACTAATTTCCATTTTTCTTTGTCCTATTTTACCAGTCTAAACTGCGTCCTTTTGTTTTCGGACGAGTCATTTGATGCAACTGCTGAAAGGAATAATAACCAAAATTCCGTCTTTTGCTGTCGCCTGTGTTATGTTTGCGCCCCATCTACCTTCATTTCACACAGTGATTAATGGCAAATTTGGCAAAACTGGTCAGTTTTGGGAAATCTTCGTCTTTCTCATAAACCGAGCCCACAGAGAACTCCAGTGATGCGTCAAGAACAATGACTTCAGTGGCTATATCAACATTTTCCCGACTACGCTAGATGTATTCTTTGCCCTGGACTGCCCAAACTATGCAAGATGGGCAACATTGTTTTACCAAAAGTTGAAATTGGCAAACCCAATATTACGTGAAGCGCTGGAAAACGGTGCGTTCTCAGTGCTACGAGCGAGGAAGGGCTAGAACTTCAATAGATCGGCTGTTGACCTCTCTTTGAAACAGTCTGTATGTTTTATGTTTGATATGGTGTTCTCCAAAAAGGTTGAAAACACCTCTGCGGCACGTGATATTGGGTACGTATGGTCACGTTAGATTTCGTGGAAACTATCAAAGCTGTAACGTAGATAAAAAATTCTGTTCATGTTGCGAATATGTTATTCACAACTGATTCGTGGGTATAACGAGTCCTATTACTTTTTCATTTTATTTAGATTGACAATCATTTCACAGATATGCGGGCAATGGAACTGTTCGCTTTTTGTCTTCATAGTTAACATAAAACACGTTCGAATTCATTATTCATAGATGTTGTACATTGTATATGGTGCTAAGCCACCGTGGCGACGGACCCGGGCATCCACATTGGGGAAGGGGGTATCCAACCACTATGTATAATATTTTTGGAAATAGTGACTGAATTGCAGTTGAATTAATTAAAGAATCTAGTTTATGCTTCACCTTTTTTTACTTTTATTATTAATAGTACAGGCCCATAGCCAGTAGCCGGGGGGAGGGTTCGGGAGGTTCGATCGAACCCCCGAGCCCGCTGAAAAGGTCCACCCCCCAGCATATTCGTTAAAGATATGGTTTAATTGGACAATAACAACAAAATTGTTGAAGGTACTGATGCTAACTACAATGATAACTAAGTTAGCAATAATTTTGAATTCGCTTCTGATTCAAACCGCGTCACGTGGCGTCGGACCGAACTCGGCAAACTTCGCCCAAGTACAGCTGTTTGTGTAGATGACAGGATTGTGCATACGATAAGAGGAGGCTTTATGTTATTCATGAACCACGCGCGTGGTGGCTAAAACAAAGGGTAACAAGTGAGTCTAGAAGTTAATGTCTATACCTAAGCATAAAAGTCTAGCCCAAAGACCTAAGTAAGCTCCATGTTAATGTAAATAACAACGAGAGAACTCCCAAAAAGTAGTGCGGAGTGAATGCCTTAAACTCGGCCAAGAAACAAAACAGCAGAAAAATTGAGATTTGTTTTTCTGCTATTTTTGGTTTAATTGCAACCTTGATACGGTAGAAGAGTAAGCATTTTCAAATTTTGAATTGAAAGTGATCGTCAAATATATTGTTCAACCAATGCCCACTTTGATTGATTGATGGATTGACATGCATGCGTGTACACGTTTGAAGGTTTCTGTTCTTTTAAATTCAGTACATGCTGACATTAAGTTCATTATAGGCAGTCCTCCGTCGTGCTAAAAGCCAGACCTTCAACTACTGTGTTTTCTTGCACTGAGAATACACCGTTGAGCATTTTCACGTAATGATGGAAAGGAAGACATAGACCTCAACTTCGGTCAATGAAAATCTTCTCTAGTCAATCAATGTCAATGGTGCACAACCCTGCGGACTTCATATCAGCCACAAACTAGATGGAAAAGATTTCCAGGGTTCCATGTCACTATGACGAAGGTTCAATACTCCGAAGGTCCAGTACTCAAAATGCCCATTACTCCGAAGGTTCGTAATATTCTAAAGATCACTACTTTGAATTTCCACTATTCCAAACCCGGGCCCGGTTCTAATCTTTGTACTCAAAACGGACTGGAAATTATTTTTGGCAATTTCTCTGCTCCTTTTGTGCGAACTCAAGATAAGTGGTTATCAGATTGTGCTCGAATAATTATAGTTTATGCATATGAGTTTCTAGTCCAAGTTTGCACTTAAAAACCCTTATTTGCGTGCTACAAACTCGAGTAAAAACTCGAAATTTCGAGTTTAAACTCAAACTCTTAGCTTTAATGTTGGATTTGTCATCAGCGAACTAGAACTAATCAATCATCCACGTAAGTCATTATGTATTCGAGCATTAAGTAATGGACACTTACCTTGAGTTCGCACAAAAGTAGATTAAAAAATGCCAAACATTATTTCGAGTTCCATTTCGAGTAAAAATTCGAGACTGGGCCCAGAATTCCAACAGTTCACTACTTTGGTTGTGTGATCACGACTCATTCTCAAGCAGAGACAACATCTGGGGCACGGCTGCGGCGACCAACGGCGGTTTCAAATTTAAGAAGACTAAATGGGACTCCCTGACTCCGTGAGCACTGGCAGGGACAGGGTGGCCTAGTAACTTCATTTAATTTCGACCAGGCTGTGTGCGTCGCGCTGCGATTCGATCTTGACATGGATTTGATGAATTGTGTCATGACTGATAATTCATCAGTATTCCTACTTCATATCATTTTAAAATGCAAGTGCGTACTCATTTTAAGACATGCGGGCAATTTCGCATGTGCATGAAATCTGACTACCGTTTCTGGTTGTGTTGGCCAGCTGGAGACGGTGGTCACTGTCTACATAAAATCCAAAGTGTTTTAGTGCCCGGGCGTTGTTTTTGGTATAGGTGCATATAATAGCTGAAACATCGTTCATTTTAGCATGTAAAAGTTTAAAAATTACATCTGAGTCTGAAAGTTTAGATATTTTGGAGCTGTGAATCTTTGAAGTGGTAAATCGTTGAAGTAGTGAACCTTCAGAATAGTCAGTGAAACTTCCGAGTAGTAAACTTTCGAAATAGTGGGATGTCCCCATTTCCAGCGATGTAAGCAACTTAAGTAACACGCTAAAATACAACCAGATATACAATTTTGTTAAGTCATTCGCCAAGTAGACTTCACATTTCCGTCTGAGTATGCAATGAGGTGTAATCACTCATTTAAGAATGGCCGATTTGAAACTTCGGCAGGAAATAACGCGAGAGTGTTCTCTTTTTGGACCACATTACATCCTAATTTGTGTCCCGTTCTTCGCGAGCAACCGTCACAGCATCCTCGTATCTGGTATTACAAATTCCTTCTCATCTCATGAACATGAGTCGTCATCATGTATACAGATTTCCCTTCCCCCTAATTAAGCTGTGTAAAAGGCATCACCGAAAACTCTACAGTGTCGACGTTTGCAGAATACCAAGATCCACCGTTCTTGAAATTTGAACCACCCTCGCTCAATGCTGGCTACGGGCCTAAATGGGATATATTCATTTGAGTAGAGAGATAGGGGCGTCTAAAGTCGCCCCTACATCGACCAAACCTCTGCTCGTTCCTGCCCCACCGCTGAAAATGTCTGTAAAGTATCATTTTTGCATGCAGAATGTTGCTCGACATTATGCAAATGGTTTCAAGCTGTTACCTGGCGGGTTGATCTAGCTCAACTCAGGTACTTGGGCGTGTCTGGCGAGGATAACCCACCACTATATTTGTCTGGTAGTATTTATTCTTAATACCTGGGCTTACGGCGAATATTTTGCAACTGGTTTTATGTGGTTACCTCAGGGTTGATCTAGCTCAATTCATGTATTTGGGCGTGTCTTGCGGGGCTAACCCACCACTACATTTGTCTGGCAGTGTTTATTCGTGATACCTAGGCTTACGGTGAATATTTTGGAACTAGTTTTAGGCGGTTACATCTTGGGTTGATCTAGCTCAATTTTTAACCCTTTTTGATAATCGTCTGGCAGGGCCACCCCACCACTGATATTGTCTGGCATCTAACTGTTGTTCCATGTTCAGTGGTGCTGAACATCGTGCAATTGGTTTCAAACGGTTACCTGATGGGTTGATTTAGCTCAATTCTGGTATTTGGGCGTGTCTGGCGGGGGTAACCCATCACTAGATTTGTCTGGCAGTGTTCATTCGTGATACCTGGGCTTACGGTGAATATTTTGCTACTGGTTTCAAACGGTTACCTCTCGGATTGATCTAGCTCAATTTTTGTACCCTGTATATGTTCGTCTGGCAGGTACTACCCACCACTGAAATTGTCTGGCAGTGACCAATTTTGATACAATGGATGACGTAGCAGGTGTTGAAGGCAGTTTTAAGTGGTTACCAGAAAAGTTGATCTAGCTCAATTTTTTAGTGTAATTCTCTTGGCTCCCCTGACCACACCCACCAAAACAAACCTGACAGACGGCATCAGGATACCCATAGAGCACTGTGGCACCAAAGAAAATTGGTTACCTTTTCATGCCCAAAAAGCTCTGGGATCCCGGTCTACGATTCACTAACCGGCATTCCAGATCCCTTCACAGGCACGGATGCTTGGGGTCCAGTGCCCGGCTGCATCAATCAGTTCCAAATAGCGACTCTACTGTTCCCTAAATCTACTATGCATATTATGTAAGTTTTCTTTGTTGAACTCTTAAAATTACTGAAGATAAGTATGGATCATTACGTGCAAGTCCCTCAATATTTGGACTGAATTAAGGGCCTAGTTTTATTTATATTATTAGGCAGCCCATAAGTCAAAAGAAGAGCTCGTAATGATGATACTGTAAATATAACAACGAAACAAGTACACAAAAGATTTAGACAACTCAGTTGAGCACAGGCGGATCCAGGGGGGAGGGTCCAATTAATCAGGACCCCCCATTTTCCGGTGATTTTAGTGATATCAAACTAATAGTCTTTTCAAATTTTTGATTTGGGCTAACTTTAGAAAACAAAATGGTGAACCGTTCGTGGACAGACGAAACGTTTTCCTTAACATTGCCCCCAATTGTTAATTTAGATTTGCTAAGCTATATATTGTGAGTGTTCTCCGTCTGTACTGTCCTGGGTCAATTGAAAGTCTATCTGTATACTAATGGGAACACCTAGGTCAAGGAGTGAATGCTTTATCTGCCATCGATACTTTTTGTAGCCTACTAGTCCAGTCATTCTAGGTCTCCAGAGGGCCCAACCTACAAAAAATTGCAACAGAAGGTTTTTTGCATAAATGGCATCTTCAAACAACCCTTGGTGTCAGAAAAAAATCTACCAAAATCGGAGTGGCGGAAGTCGGTTTTTCAAGATGGCGGACAAAGTGGCCGACAAAACCGGTGATTACGGTTTTCTGGCATATTACTCTTATGTAACAGCTAAAAATAAAACAATAAAGCTTGTCATTGATTATATACTTTTCATAACAGGCATACCAATCAAAAGATGCCAATTTTCCGTAAAATAAAACCAATATGGCCGACAAAATGGCGGCCAAAATAGCGGCCAAAATGGCAATTTGGTACATGTTGCAAGATTTCTTTTTATATTTTGCCCTGAAAATGGCAAAAGTTTTATTCTTTTGTAAGTTAGACAATTGAAAATATCTGGACCTTACAACTGGTCACTGGCTTGCGAGAAAAAATCAAGATGGCTGACAAAATGGCCGCCAAAATGGCTGCCAATTCAAAACCCTAATTTACCGAATTTACGTTCTGCAAACTTTGTTTGTAACCTGATACGCATTTACACAAAAACATTTTACAATCTACAGTCAGGGTTAATGAGTTGATTGTTTCTATAATTTGGTTTTAAGATTTATATACTAAATGTGGAATTTTAATCACATTTTAGATTACATAATATAAACGTTGGTGTGTTTTTCAGAAAAGGCTTTAGTTAAATTTTCATAATAAATTTCACAAACTCAATTATTTTTCTGTAAAATATATTCATTTGAGGTATCATAAATAACATTTGTTAGAAAAATATGTTTTTGTGGTGGAGTTATTGGCTTATTCATTATACAAACCCTTAATAAAATTGGGCAGGCTTTTTTCTCTGCTATTGGAGATATTATTAGTTGTTCCCAAGCATCGATTTCGTCTGCTGCTGGCATGTATTGAGAATTGGCTGCTGATTTCACCTGAATTTGATGAAAAGCAAATAGGATTGTGTAACAAAAAGTTATTAATTAAATTTTAATAGTTAGGACCCACAATTTGTTTAATATGCATGCTTTTAATGAACATAGGTAACTGATTTCAGAGGAACTTAGTGCCTGCAAACAAAACGATAATGATCTGCAGTCATTTGTTCTTAGCCAGGCTTGGAAGATTTCATACTGAGATGAGCTTTCTGGAATGTATCGGATATATAATGTCAAGCACAGGGCTTCAAGGAGTTTTTGAGACAGTGTATGCATCAAACAGTGTGATTCTTATGTTAAATGGAAAAAGTGAGGGTTCATAGGTTGGTAGACTCAGCACTGAATGCTATCATAAAAGCCAGAACATTCAACATCCCACTTCCAAATATTGACAGATCAAGTAACGCCAATCCAAAACCTATGAAGAAAGAAATTCAGGTTCTTTAGAAATTCCAGGAGTCCGGAATGTCAGCAATACAGAACACACAGATTACATGCCAAGAGGTGGAGCAGTTCAATGCTTGTACACAAATTTTGGCTCGTCAGAATATGGAGACAGATTCTTCAGACATCTCAGACATCCCAACTGATCACATAACTAGATGTATACTATGGGGCATGCCAAGCCCAGCCAGTGCCTTCCGATTCTGAACCTTGGATTACAGTGGAATGCCCTCACGAGAGCTCACTTCTGGTTTCAGACCTACTGCCTTTGGTATATTCAAACACGTCTGAATCAGAGTATATGTCTTCAGGATTCACAGTGGCAGAGAATAGTTCGTCAAAAGAATCAATGGCCAATGATATTCTTCATGATGATTTGAGAGCTGGTCTGAAGCGGTATGATGATCTTATTGCTGGCATGACGTCTGTTTCCGACGACGTATGCTCTTCGGAGTGTCTTGTGGGTATTCATAAAAAATCAAAGCACATAAATCAGTCTTGTCCATGCAAAGTCCAATCATTAGTCTTTGTCTACAGTATATGAAGATGATTGACATCCTTCGAATTTTTTAAAAGCAGAAATAACGTCAGATTGGGAGCTTCACCTAAAAGCAGTTTCTGAAATGCTGCCTTACTTTGCAGCTGCTGGTCACAACTTTCATGCAAAATCTTCATACATATACTTGACTGAAGGAGACGTAGCAACTCAATGACACCCGTCTAGACGTCTACGGCCAACAAACCATAAGACAAAGTGACAGATTCTGGGCAGGCTTGTCATAATGAGATATGATCTTGTAATTGAACAAATGCTCATGAAAAGTATTAAAACAACAGGAGGTTTAACTAGAGGTTGCGAAATGGGAGATACACAGAGTGCACCGTGGCTGCTTTTCTTGCCGGCATGTTCAAGTATAAATGGTGCCATGCAGACTGTGACAAACTTGAGTTGTGAAACAAGTCAGCAGCATAAAGAATGTACCCAGGCAAGACAGTCGCGTGACGACAAAGACATCCGCAGCATTGTTGAATTCCTCCACAACAGTAACCCATTTTAAAGAGAAACATTGCAGAACATCGCCACTGGTGTGACTGCGGCAAATGCGTCAGTGCCGAAAATGCCAGAAAAGTGGGGAAGGCGGTTCGCTTGTCTATGGAGGGCTCAAGTGTGAAAGACTTCACATTCAGAAAGATAGACAAAGTTGTGGCAATGACAAGTCAATCAGTTCATGCTGCTAATAGTAATTTTACACAAGTGGATCCACAACTGCTATTTCAGCGAATCCTGACAGCTGCAAAAGACAACAGTGAAAGTTCATCAAGCCTTTTGAAGTTTGAGCTGTGTGTTGGTTCCCCTGTCCTTTTTGATACATCTGGTCTTCCCAGAGTCGCTAATAAATCAAATTAGTTGATGCACTCTGGTCCAGTGGAGGACTACCTGAGGATTTCAGTTTCCAGCAAACACGGTGACGCATGTAATCGACGGCGGTTCTCTCTTTCACCGTATTCCATGGCCTAGAGGTGCTACGTATCAATCATTTGGTAGAGCTTATGTGGATTGCATCAGCAAGTGCACCCAGCCTATTGTTGTTTTTGATGGTTACTGAGATGGACCATCAACTAAAGATGTCTCTCATGTTCAAAGACTGTGTGGGGTGGTTGGAACTGAAGAACAATGGTGACATGGTGATCAAGTAAAAAAGGAACATTTTTGGCAAAAAGCAAAAACAAACGATTCACTCACTTCTTGTCAAGTTTGCTAAGAAATGCTGGTTGCACAGTGGTATAAGCTCAAGGTAACGCAGATGTTTTAATTGTAGAAACAGCAGTAGAGAACGCAGCACAAGGTCCAACTACCCTTATTGCAGACGATACAGACTTGTTGGTTCTTTAGCGTTACCATGCTACTTCACAACAAATTTCATGAACATGAAATTTGACAAGAGACACCAAAGCAAGAGAAGAGTGTGCGACATCAAGGAACTACAGTTGTCTCTTGGTGTCGAAACTTGCGCAGTTTTGCCATTTGCGCGTGCAATAGGTGGTTGCAACACAACATTACAGCTGTTCGGTATTAGCAAAGGCTCTCCCATTCAAGAAACTGCGTGATCGAAAATTCTGCAAAAGTCTAGTAACAGTATTCACTAGACACATGCAGCTGAAGCAAGACATATTTGAAGCTGGTAAGAGTTGTATCTGTGCTTCATGGCGTTACTGGCTCTGGAAATTTGGATGACTTGCAATACAGGCAAATTGTGGATGAGGTGTCGGACTTGCCACAGTCCAAATACAGTCATTAATACGAACTTTCTTTAGTTGCTAAATTCCATGCTGCCGGGACATATTATCAAGAG
Source organism: Phoronis australis (assembly GCA_002633005.1). Classification (NCBI taxonomy): domain Eukaryota; kingdom Metazoa; phylum Phoronida; family Phoronidae; genus Phoronis; species Phoronis australis. Next base: position 376,243 of record NMRA01000420.1, on the reverse strand, counting down.
CAAGAGCAGTCAAGTTTCCGTGGCAGTGGCCTAGACTCGCTGTATTGGGGATGGATGCTGGCAGGTGGAAAATTCATTCCCACGACGACGGACCATTCAGCAGCACCAGAGAACCTGCTGAAAGACGTGAGATGCTCGTGTAAGACCAACTGCAGCTCCAAGAGATGTACGTGCAAGAAGTTAGGATAGTCGTACTCGGTGGCATGTGGAGAATGCCGTGGTTTTAGCTGCAGCAATTCATTGTGAGTTGACAGAGATAAGTTGTGTAAATACTGGTTCATTGTGTATAGATTCACTAGCATTTATAACTAACTGGAAGTAACACAGACAGTGTGGATAGTAGATCACTGAATTAATACAGCACATTTTTTCAGTAGAGCAATGATCCTTCAGTTCAGGCAAACCTGATGTATTTGACCCAAATACGTTATTCGTTAAACCATCTTGAAAATGGTAGTCGTAATCATCAAGAGCCAGACAAAAATATTGTAATGGATGTGCTGACTTGTAAAACTCAGGATATGGCGTGTCTCTGGAATTTGAAAATCTTACACGAAGCAACTATTTGGTGGCCATCTTAGAAAATAGTGGAAGTAATCATTACAGCCAAACGCATTGAGTCTAAATGGATTAGTCGACCCAGAAAACCTTTGATACTTGAAGCAAGACGACACACTAATCTGTTTGTGCGAAGTTGTGCGATTCGAAATAGTTTTGAAGGCCATCTTGGAAAATGGCTGATGGTGTCACCACGGCCATGCAAAACTTTTCCAATGGACTTGTTGACCCACAAAAGATAGGAAAACATTTTTGAATTTTTACTATCACATTCCACTCTCGAGTTATAATGATCCCCTGCAAATCTGGCGGCCATTTTGTCCGCCATCTTGGAAATGGTGGAAGTAATCATTAGTGTCAAATGTAATGAGTCTCAATGGATTAGTCGCCCAGAAAACCTAGGATGCGATGTTTGAAGCAAGACGACACTAATCTGTTCGTGTGAAGTTTTGCGACTCAAGTAGATTGGGCGGCCATCTTGGAAAATGGCGGACGTTGTCACCACAGCCATGTAAAACCATTTCCAATGGACCCACAAAACATAGGTAAACCTTTTTGAATTTTTACTCTACCACATTCCACTCTTGAGTTATAATGCGCATCAGAAAATCTGGCGGTTATTTTGTCCGCCATCTTGAAAAACCAACTTCCGCCACTCCGATTCCGGTAGACTTTTTTCCACTAAGGGGTGTGAAAGGATACGATTTATGCAATAAAACCTTCTGTTGCAATTTTTCCGGGTTATCCGTAGAATGACTGGACAATACTGTAACAATGTTTATGGTGTCTTTGAGCCGAACATCTTGGTGTCCCGATATTGTATAGTTCTTAACCCTTAGTACTGTGAAGTGAATTCCTTACCACAAAGTGTTTCATGCCTCGTGCTGTGATCGATACAGTTATTTTCCTTGACTTTCACCCAGTGACATAACCTTTGACTAGGACCTGCGTGCTCTACACGTGTAGTTCTAATCTTCATGGTTCCTGCCGCATCTGTGATCGTTCGATGCATCGCTATTTTGTGCGATTTTGACTGCATTTCAAGGTGCACATTTATTTTCAATCGTGGTATGGACTTTAGGGTATCATAAATTTTAAGTGTTTGGGTTGGTAACCTGCCTGATAATTTGCCATAGCAAGTTTTGAAGGAAGTGTTCTTTTAAAGGCATGATGAGCCCTACTTCGGTGATACTGCGGTAGTACATGTGTACATTACCTACTATCAGTGACGATGTCGTTTGTTAAGATTTTTGTTTTCGACACAGGTCTTTAAGCATCACGTCGGAAAACAAGGCGTCCTTATGTTATTTACTTTGAAGTTGGCCGATGTAGGCTGAATTTGCCTTTAACCGGGGTTAACTATCTGCTGATAGTTGATTTGATGATAAAATGTGAATCGTGTACAAGAGCTGGAAAGCACTGTAAAAAAGAATCCAAAATGCTCTGTGCATTCAATAGGTATCTGCTGTTTTGGGGGCGGCATAGAAGACAGGTTTACTGGACTACAGGCAGGAATTTATACTTCCTGATTTAAAACCCCCTCCCATTTTTGCGCCAGTTTTACTCATTTCACCCCACCCCAAGTCGCTACCCGCGTGTTTCAGATCTCATCAGGCACGAATGCAGGGGGATCCAGTGCCAGGTTGCATGAAACAGTCCCAAATAGGGACTCGATTAACAAAAGTTCACTAAATGTACAGCTCATTTGTGAGTTTGTGAAAACACTGATTGTCCTTTCTTATGCTGTTTGAGTCTCATCACTAAGTCAATTTGTGGCTTTGAGACAAATCGAGAGTCAACACTACGTTGAATTCTCAATATTATTGAAAATAAGTAGGGATTTTTTCATACAACGCCCCCTATTTAAGGACTAAGTCCTTAAATGTTTTGAGTGAATTAAGGGCTCAGCTTGTACGTATACTATTAGAAAACTTCACATGTCAAAGAGAAACTCGTAATAAAGACAAAATGATAGAAAAAATATAACATACAAGAGTTAAAAGCAAAAATAGTTATGCAAAAGATTTAGACAACTCAGTTGAGACGCTATTTGGGACTATTTCATGCAACCGGGCACGGAGCTCCTGCTCGAATGTAGAAGGTGTGAAGTTTTGGAACAAAGATCTAGACCCCTGTTCGAATACTGTCTGGTGGAAGTTTTTAGACATTTAATGGTTGGGGGAAAGACAGTCTGTTATTTTTTCAATAAAATATTTTATTGTAAAACAAAGTTGGTGTGCTGAAAGTTTTGATAATTTATTGTTAATTAATCGATACTTATTAACATCTGCAATACTGGGGGCGGAAAGCTATCTCCGCCCCCAAACTTTTGGTTGAGGGGCGCTTGCCCCCCCCCCCCCCCCCCCCCCCCNGTGCTGAAAGTTTTGATAATTTATTGTTAATTAATCGATACTTATTAACATCTGCAATACTGGGGGCGGAAAGCTATCTCCGCCCCCAAACTTTTGGTTGAGGGGCGCTTGCCCCCCCCCCCTGCCCCCCTTGCTTCCTATGCCTACGTATGTTGGAAAGAAATGAAGCGTTTCTATTCCTACCTCTCCCTTTGCAGATCTATCTTATGTTTATCACCTCCCCACCTCCTGGACAAAATCCTGCAGGTTTTGTACCTGTCCACCATCTGATCACTTACTTTCACCTGCTCACCTTTGATTACAATATACTGAGTCCCCCTTTTGTCATGATGTGCTGTATTTTCCGTAATTAATATTTGCTTCGCTACCAGATTTTTTCTTGATTTTCCTTATACACTGTATTTTGCATAAGCCTATAAATTTATCATATTTTTATTATCAATATTTCAAACAAAAACAGGTCCCAATTTTGAATTTGACAAAAAGAAATCGACAATAGTAGTCGACGTCTCACGTACTTTGTCGGACCACACACCCCACTAGGTGTCGCCGCGGTCCATGACACAATACTGGAGGCGGCCAATGAGATCAGTCTTGTTGACGTATGTGGTGGCACTCATCAATTTTTGCTGATTTGAGGCTCGAAATACCAGGTTCACTCATGTCCAACAGTCTGCACCACAGGGTGTACAAAACTTGAAAATTAGAGTAGTACAATGGACTAAAGACTTCAAAAACCTTGCACAAAGTCTATAGAAACTGATTCCAAAGTCAGCCCCCCCCCTGTTTACCACTATCGGAAGTGCAACCGGTCTAGAACTTTCCACATTCCACAAATCAGGTAAAACTTTGTGTCGGGTGGCCAGATTTTTGAAAATGCCATAGTCTGAAGGGTACCTGAATTTCCCGCTAAATTTCAATTTCTCGTTTGCAATCAGTAAAGTTTAAGAAAAGTCACAGCTCAGCAAAAAGTGGGTCAAGGGGTTAACAGCTGACAATAATCCAGCAAATGCCATTCGTAGCCTTCACATGCAGCACAGAGCCTGAACTGCCCAGACACCCCACCAGGCATCAAATTTTAATGAAATTGGGAGGGCTAAATCCAATCATGGCTCAAAAAATATTCAGTGCACCTTTATTACGTCATCCTTCCATGTGTGTTTTGAAATTGTCGTGACCGGGACGTTGGTGTGGGCAATCTAAGGACCTATTTAATTCATGCGGAAATTCTTTTTAGAATATCAAAATATGTGAAAGAAAACTTCTCGTCTCAGATTGTTCCCACCAACTTAACTTATTTTACAATCACAACACAATATAATCGCCATCGGGATAATCATGATTTTGAAACTGGATCGCCTTTGAGAAGGTCAAATAGTGGATTCTAATATGACGATGTGTGCGCTTAAATAGCTTAAAAACAACTTCTAGGCCCCTACTTTTACAACCTCAGTTAACCTTTCCGACTTACCAAAGCTTTGGTACACGCGAAAGCACTTTTAGTTAAACGGATGTACTGGGAAATCTCAGTAATTCGGTGACCACATTTTCTTTTGAAAATTTGCAATAGGCAAAGACCAAAAACCAAAAATACTGAGCATGAAAACAATTTCAGCGTTAATATCAAACTGTGAAGAACACCCACCAAACAACGTGGGCCTTCGATGAAAAGACGAATACGCTGGTCGATTCGAACAACTTCGAAACAAAGCGTGCATGTCAACATGACTGTAACAATACCACCATCTGAGTAGACTATTCGACGTAAATGTATGTGCAAACTTAGCTGATATTTTCAGGAGCTGAGCCGCGGTTGTCTATCACCGACATGCTTGACCTTAAAGTTCAAAGGATGAACCTGCCCTTGCCTCATACCTTGAGCGTCGTTCTTAATTACCTCATATTCGCCTCCGTGGAACTCATTTGTCTGTACTCTTGCGTATGCACGTTTAGACGCAATCTAGAAGGAGGGTGGTTTTACCGCCATCCAGGATATATACCTCGAACAGCACACGGTATGTTCTTTTTAACAAGTTCACTATGCCTCGTGTGGGGGAAGCTAGTGAAAATGGATCAAGATGGCTGGGCTGCTTTAGCCATAGGATTCGCTCATATTGCCTCCTGTGCTGCGTTAGCGATCGTACTGAGAGAGGCTCACCTGAAAGAAACGGAATGCCAACATGCAGTCGGCGACAAAGACAAGTGGTTTTTCCAGCTACTAATCCTGAACGGGTTTGCCCTTATAGCAGCACGACTCGGTGTATCCACGTGGAATACGTTACTCGTGTTCATACACACGGATCTTGGCGCCACGAACCGGACATTGGCATTATACGTATTCTGCGGGTTGCTGGGCACCGAGATGATGGTCTTCGGTGTCATCGAGCTGGCCCGTTTTGTCGAGTGGACTGTGTTTTTGTACGGACATTCTTGTGTTTGGTTCTCTTTCTGGCTAGGTATATCTATACTGACTTTTGAAAAGGGTGTTCCCGGCGTACCATTGAAACTATTGCCATGTATTTTCACCACTGCGGCCTTCCTTTTTCTAGTGATAAAAATGGCCAAAAGTGTAAAGCACGTCATGGACACTAGAGTTGTACCAATGGTTTCTCTACCCAGGTGACGACGCTGTTCAACTGTCCTCAATGGGTACAACTCAACACTGGACTGTTCTTTGCGAAACTTCGGACTCGAGAACAATATGGCAATTTTGTATCACGTACACTCTGTGAACTAAGCTCGCCAGGCTATATCGATCAAAATTAACAGCTTATTATTTAAACTGACTTATTGTTAATAAAATGACATGCGCAAAAAATTGAATTCCGGGCTTCAAAAGCGTGGTTCCTATATTAATATAGAAGGCCTCGCCGAAAGGTGGTCGATGTGCGGGGCCAACTTTATTAATATAGAGGCCCTGCTCTCCGGCCGCCTTCCGGTGAGGCCCTCTGTAATAAAATTGGGGCCTCGTCGAAAGGCGGCTAGAGATCGGGCCCTCCCGATATTATTAGGCTTCCCTCCGGAAGGCAGCCTATGAGCTAGGCCAGGTATATTAATTTAGGTGCCACCACCGGAAGGTGACTGACGAGCGAGACTTCATATGAAAAAATTCACGTCATTTCCTCTTCCCCTTGTGGCACCCCAGCAGTATTGAAAAAATGATGAAAATGCGTCAGAGCCGCCATTTTGAAAACAACTTCCAGTTAAGCAGTACTGATAATAGCATTCTACAAAAATATCAGAGGAAAAATTTCGAAGCAATTGGTCATTGCAAACGATATGCTTCTCGCGATGTCTATTTCTATCATAAAATGGCCACCAGGTGGCGCAAAATATGTCAAGTTCATCCGAAAACAGAAACATATCATCATTTCTTTAACAGAAAGTATTTACCAATTTCCGATAAAAATCTGTCTAGAAACTTCAGAGAAACAAAGGAAGACCGGAAAATGGAATGGCTACTAGGGGGCAATGCAACTCAAAGTTGTCAACGTCTGTTCTCAACATAATATGAATACACTAGTGAAGATCATGCAGTAATTATTAATGTACTTTCGTTCGGTCACCTTGTGAAACGGAAATAAGACGTTTAAGAGGCAGGCACTTGACCGACGCTCTATGTGGTGATTGGTGTCACCAGTTCATATCAGTTGCGTAAACAGAAGTGAGCCTGAGGTTTAACTACCCTGCTCGGTCGTTTTTCGAATTCAGGTGGTGTGCTAGATGCTTTGCGTTGGAACAAGATAATAAACATAAGAAACCATTTCATTCCAGCCATTTTTAAAGTTACATTTAGCCGGCTGCCAATCTTGAATTGTAAACAGATGCACTTTAGGGTTTAAAAACATTAACACACTCATCCGATCTTGATTCCATATGCCGAATGTGCCAGCAACTTTGCGTCACAGGCCATGTATGCCCAATTTTCGAAGTCACAACTTTGGGGTTGGACAACCATAAAACTCCGAGGCGTTTTCTTGAGCCATTCAGGTGGTTTCGATGCTATTGTTGGTAACGGTACTAGAATTCTACAACCGTAAGAAAATTGACGGACATGCCCCAGTTCATGGCCAAAACGCCAGCAATGTAAATATACATGTACATGTACATGGGGAGAGAAAACGGCCTTCACAGCTACTCAAGCGAACGGGAGAGGTATTAGTAAAATGTGATTGAACGTTATTCTAGTAGCCAAAAAAGAAATTAAGTACCGAAAACTGTACATACTCACCAATCCAGGCTTACTAAGAATACCAAAGGTTCGTGGAAATCGTCCCCATCTCACATAGTGACCTGGAAGTAGTTTCATGAAACTTTTCTGTCTTAAGTTAAACCGAAATCGGGTCACACCAGGGTCTATTCAAACAAACAAGATCCTAACGGTATCCAAAACGTAAATAAATTTCCATTTAGAAATTCATGATCAAATAGTATTCTTGAAAACCGCGTCACTTAATTTTGTGAATTCACAACAGGTGGCAAAAGGTAGTTTGAGTGCTCACTGACTCAAAAACCGACTAAATTTCTGTACAAGTTAGACAGATCAAAATCCGACTTTATGTACATAAAACTATCTTCTCTGAATTTTTGTCTTCAGTTTTATTTGTTGTGTTTAGATAGATTGGCTATCAGACTCAAGACGGGTGATCCAGGTTATTAGTGGACTCTCCGACATAGCTCGGCACAGTAACATCACAGGCCACGCGGCATGTTCATACAGCCTGGAGGCCGAGACTTTTCAACATCTGGTGGATATTTGCCTTGTCTACAGCAGACACCGTAAACTACTACTTGATAGACACATAACCCGCCTGGTTGATATTGCTAGTTCATCCTGGCTTAAAAGTCTTTTTATCTTTCTGAACAAACGGGCAGGTTGGAACATTTTGCCCATGGAGGAAACCGATGTCGGGTCCCCATGAGTCATGATCGGGTGATCAGTGTGATGGACACGGCCTTGCCGCCTAAGCACGTTTGATGTATCGCCAAAGGCATCGGGCCACCTGAACTCTGTGTCAACTTAGCCCAAAGTTTGATTTTAAATTATACAAATTTTAAGTCTTTAGTCATAAACAGGCCTAAATCATATTATTCAAAAGTAGTTTCGGCCACTAAAAAGACGTCAAACTCTTCACCGGGTATTTTTACGGTTTGTTGGTAAAGATTTCGAATTTTTGTAGGTGTCAATGCATATCTCTTTTAGTTTCAAATTTACAAAAAAAAACGATCCGACAACTGCTCTTCACTTCCTCGATTTTCTTCCACAAGGCAAAGCACGTCTCCTTATTAGACTTGACAAGACACATATCCTTTATATGAAACATGTGACCTCTTACCTTTGACGAAAACTAAACAATGGCGATTTCATGCAGCACGCCGTCTGACTTCCTTGAAAATGTTATCTATATAATTTGCATTGTTTCTAACGCTAGCTGTATGTGGACGGCACGTAGGGCTTCTTGGGTGGGTATGTTTCAGAAGATTAGATAAAAACCTCTGAGGCAGTGTACCGGGTACCCCAAAACCTCACCCAGGTGCAGACTTAGCCCACTTTTCAAAACGTGACCAATTAAATGAAATCACTACATAAAACACGAACTACAGTAGATTTGCTAACCAATGTCAATGGTCATGCAGTATGCTTGCACCTAGGCTCTGTTTTCACTTCCATGAGTAAACACATTGTACGTCCAACTCGTCACTGAACAGTCTCATTGTGTTTGCTCCATGGAAGGGAATTTAGCCAAGGTGCGTCCTTTCCGCTGGGCCGTTTTCGCCACTCCCCATTGTTCTATGGATAGTATCAGAAACATGCCAAGGGAGCAACACACAAAAATATTTCTCCAAGATAATCAAGTATCTGCGTGTTTACGAAAGTACAGAAACTGCTGCTTCCATCTCTGATAGCGAGGTAGCCAATAAGCCAAAAATAGTGCTTTTTCATGATAGGATGCTATGCCCTTTTGACCATCAGTGGGTAATCAGATGGTCAGACATCCTTCCGTTGGCAAGCCGAGCTTTATATTGGACTTCTTTTAATGGGAAAGCAGCAACATGTCTTCGGAAGCTTATTTCTGATAGCCCAGAAAATCCTATTGCCACAGAAGATCTCACGTTAGATAGCGTATTAAGTATGATATGTGCCCATGAGACTGCAATGGTGCATATGCAGGGCATTAAAAATAGTGATGGACTCGGTGTTACCGGTGCTCAACCTAAACAGTTTGTCCAAGGAAAGAAGCCTGCTGTAAAAGAGAAGGCGAGACAATCCTCCTGCTTCAAATGTGGTGGCAATCATGCACCCGAGGAAGAAGCATGCCCTGCGTATGGACTGGTCTGCAATTTTTGCAAAATGACGGGACATTTTGTCAATGTCTGTTTGAGACGCAAATAGAGAAACATATTAATTATGCCTCCCATAAACAAATCAGAGCTCGCACAAACCTTCCCAAAGTGCCCCAAGGTACATAATGTTGATCAATTATTCGAAGTGTACACACTGGACACTATCGAAGACAAAACTGAGGCATTTGTCCACTTCATGATGCAGACTGCACAAGGCGTAACGTCATGGTTCGAATCTGTAAATTCGACACAGGCGCATAGCTGAATGTCATGCATATTTGTGTTTTCAAGCAAGTATTCCCCAATAACATTGATCAGAATGGATTACCAGTGAGCTTGTTCCCTGCTCCCAACTTTGATTTATCTGCTTAGGGTGGAACTCTAATTAAGAATTTTGGTGCCCTAGAAACTGCAAGCTAGTTTCTTTGACAAAACTCTGAATAAAAAACTCTAGATTACTGATGTTATAGGTCCAACACTCATTAGTCTAGTGACGAGTGTTGAACTTGGTTTGCTGACTCTGCATACCCAAAACAATCGCCATCAAATCGGCAAGAACACACAAACCAACGACCTTAAGAAGCTCTGCAAGCCTCGGCATTTTGACGAAATTTCAAAGAGGTTTTGCCCATGTCATCAACCTGAGACTCTTGCAGGATTCTCTATATATTTGTTTATAAAAGAATAAATTTAGCCCTTCAAAAACTCAGTCGAACAGGCAGAGGGAAATTCTCAGCGCAAACTCTCGCGGCTTGTCTCGGGGTTGCAGTAAATAACTCACGTGCGGGAGTTGGCATTCCAAGGTTATAGATTTCTATGGCGTGGCAAGACATAGATGTAGCTTTGAGCTTTGACGTAAACAGAACAGTGTCGAATTCAAGCACCAAACCTGTGTGACTCAGGGGCATTTGAAATAAGTCCTAACTGTTTAAAAATAGTTATAAACTTAGTGTAGTATTCAAGTATATTATTAAACGCATTTGGTTATGTTTATTGGGTAATTATTTGAGTGTATGCGCGTGGCAGATAATTTGAAAGAGTTTATATTTCGTCTGTGTTTTCAAAAAATAGTGAATCTCACGATTTTTTCAAGAAGTTCTTGCAAATATTCAGAGTGAATGACTCTCACGTTAGAGGAGACAGCGTGACCTAGGGTGTGTCCACTTGCTCTACTCAGGGTCGTGCAGTCGACTCTCACTGAGTTACACTGCTGGACACTTGAGTCAGATGTCTAGTTCCTCTGCTCAGTTTTCTGCACCCCAGGCCTCTTTAACTGACCGTGGTAGTCCCTCTTAAACAAGGAAAGTCTTAAGCTCTGCGGTGCAGCAATGGCGTCTAACAGATTGTGGCAATGCGCTAGTAGTATACGAAATTCGACGTTCTATTTTGCATTAAGTATGTTATAAGTGATATTACGGCACGATGTGTATATATAGGTTATACAACGTACGTGTTTGTACCAGGGTGTTATTATATCGAGATTCGTGATATGCAAAAGTATTTGAACGAGGGCGATAATTCCCCAAAATCCACTCGGGCTCTAGATAACGGTGGATAACAACTTCGCCATGTAATAATCTATATTTATCCCATATATATGAAAATATGGCCATTGTATATGTGACGTATTCAAGTGTGATATAAAGTAGAGCCAAAACGGATCACGGTAGAAGCCATATTTCACGGTTGGTGGGCAGTCTGGTGATGGAGTAAATTCGCGTGTACAACGCCAAAATTTATTGGGCTCAATCATTTGGGTTACCTAAATCATTTATTCAAGGCATCGTTCCTGTAAAAGCAGTTTTACTGCTCTAAAAACAGAAAAGATTTACTAATGAAAATTTCGACGCACGGTGATCAGGCGGCTATTTTGGGCCTCGCTGAAGTTTCAATCTTGGTCATCATACATGTAAATAGGTCAAAGTGAGTAAGGTCACCGGCTAGTAAAATCTGCCAAAATCTTATTCAAATCAACAAAAAACGTTTCCTTATGGATGCATGCAGCATATCTACCCTGAGAAATAAGGTCTTTACAGGAAATCAAGACCTAATAACGAGTATGTGTTTTTTTTACTTTAAGCAATCGTCTCAACTCGCAGCGTTCAACTACGTCGCCGGCTGCGGCGTAAAACTCTCCTTTGCGATAGCCCTTACCTCAAGTTCTGAAAATCAGCAGTTTCCATCGTTATTTTCCAATGCTGATCAACACAGGGAAATGTTTCTATTGTTATGTACATTCCAGAAGCTAAGACACGAAAATAGACCAAGAAAACTAAGAAATTCATCGAAGCTGACAAGCTGTTGCAGACAAATCAGTTCAGGGAATGTTTCAATTTTTATATTCCAAGATGGGTTGTTTCTAACGGTTTCCGACATACTTCTGATATAAATGAATGGTTCAATGCTTTAACTTCTATACAGTACAGCCACTGATTTTTTAGACTTCGTCCGGGCTACCTCACGCCTGGCCAGACCGGAGCGCCACCGGAACGCAGGCGTGACAGAAATCAGTCACGGTCGCCTAACGCCTACTCTCCGGGTAGTGCTCACGCTTACCTCCGGTTTAGTTCACGCTTTCCTCAGGCTTTCTTCACGCTTTTGGTACCTGTGGTAACCATGGTAGGTCACCGGGCTAATCAATAAAAATACATGTAACGTCTTGATTGCCTGTCGTTTTGGACAAGTTGCAAAGACATTATAATATATTATAGAGTATCTTTGCAAGCAGTCTATCATCTTGGGTTCCGACTAACTTTGTAATTCCACATGTTGTTCATACAAACGTCTTCCTTCAGCTCATCTTGTGTTACGGTTATATGTACTGTACATGTTCTGTTTATGACTTAAGAGCCAGTCCCATCAACGACATACATGTACAGCAACCACGGTTATGACATGTAAATACGAATATACGCGACCCTGTTTCCAGAGTCGTCTTTACATGTACATGGCTGTGGACTCCTTGAAACTTGTCACAGCTGGATATAGTTAATTTGCCCTAAAAATAGCCTACGTATCTTGTGAAGTATTGTGTCACTCCGTTATTTTTGCAACGCACTGGCGTTCAGAAAATTTCAAAAGGCCGCCATTCCGACATACCCATCCCTTACTGCAAGCAAATGTTACTGTAATACCGTAATACCTGCAAGCAAATGTTTTGACTAAAAAGTCCTCAATCCTTAGTGCAGTTTAATTATTTGTAGCCCCCTCCCCGTAGTACATGCGTTTCGACTGAGTTCACAGTATCCCCGGGGTACTTCTTCACTAAAATAATAATAGCAGTGGTCTGTTTGACTCGTCAAATGCATGGGCACGATCAGTTTTCTCCACATGAAGCCGGAACTTGGGATCAATGTGCTCAGAATTGACATGCTATGCTCCTTCATATCGTGAAGGCAATTGAATATTTCCGCCATGTACACGCGTGTTAAGATTCTTTAGTAGTTTATCAATAAACAAATAATTACATATAAGTGAAAAGTAGAGTCCAAACATCTGTTTCCTGAAGTGACTTAAGGTTTGAGAAGGAAATTTTGGTCTTTTGCTGAACGTAACGATTTCAAAAAAACCTCACATGAGCAAACGTCTACACACATCACTGCTTGTTACTGATATAATTTTAATAAACTACTTTTTCATCTGTGATGCAGCTTAACTCACGCCTAGCTCACGGCTGGCTCGCGCTTCTTTGATGCCTAACTCACGGTAAGCTCCGGGTACAGTCACGCTTAGGCTCACGCCAGCTGTCACGGTTGATTCACGTCTCACTGTCCGGTCTGTCTCCGGTTACGGTCACGGGTGGCTAGATCGGAGAGACACCGGAGAGAGTCTAATAATTCAGTGGCTGCACTGACAACTCAGTTCAGGGAATGTTTCAATTTTTATATTCCCAGATAAATTTTTCTAACGATTTCCGACAAACTTCTGATATAATTGAATGGTTCAAAGCTTTAACTTCTATATTTCACAATCTAAAAATTCCGATGAATTTATTACGAAATAAAAATTTACTGCTTATTCAACACTTTCACAGATTGTCTTGTAGCTTAACCAATTTTTGTACCGTACTTGGCAAAAAAAAAACGCCATATAACAACAAACCCTATCACACGGCAACAAGGTATTGCCACGATGATGGAAATTAGTCCAAATATATGGGATTAAATAGGTTATTCCACATACATGTACATAGGAATACTACTGCGATATCCTATCTCGAATTCATTGAAATGAATTCTCCATAAGCTATGGCAGTAGTATATGTTGGATAACCTGTATTTATCCTATATAATTATGTAAAAATATGTATGTTGTACATGTATACGTCACGCTATTAACTTCGGAATACGGGAAATAGAGCCAATTGGTATACAACGGTAGAAGCTGTATACAACAGTAGAAGCCGTATTTCAAGGTTGGTGGGCAGTCTCCTGGGCTGAGTTGCATAAAGCTTCAAAAGTTATCCGCTGGATAAGTTTGATTGTTGCATGACGTCAGGTGCATTGTTCAACAATAACAACGTGACGCGTGATAATGCTACTTCCTTGTTGCTAAACGGCGTATAACTTTTATGCAACTGAGCCCTGCTGTGTAAAGTCGCGAGTGCAACGCCAAATTTGATTGAGCTCGTTCATTGGGGTTACCTACATCATTAACTAACGCGTCATTCCTGAGTTTTACTGCTCTGAAAACAGAAAAGATTTACCGAAGAAAATTCCGACGTCATCATTAATAGGTCAAGATAAATGTCCTCCCAGGCTAACAAAATCAGCCAAAAATGTAATTCAAATACAACGAAAACTTTTCGTTATGGATGCACACAGTATATCTACACCGAGAGCTAAGGTCTTTACAGGAAATTGTGACCTAATTTCGAGTATGTGTTTTTACTGCACGAAGCGTTCAACTCTCCGTCGCTGCATAGATTATAGACAACAGATTCGCAACTCCGGCATATTCTTACGAGCTGAGTTGAACTCTCCTGACCTATCTGCTGCAGTTTCCGGTCAGTGTAATTTGACGAGAAATACCTGCATCTACTTTACTGTCCAAAACAGCGAAAAAAACATTAATTTATATTAATTTCGGTATTGAAACGCTTTTCAAAGTCATTCAATAGTAGAAGTGTTGGTATTGTGAGTACTTTTGGCAATGCTACTGGTAATTAATTTCAAAATTCAAACTTCGGTTCCGACCCTTTATGTCGTCTGCTTGCCCAATAGCAGCATAGTTATCGGACAGTTTTTGATTTACGGTTCACATAGGCTGCCTACTGAGAAAACTACGAAAGCGTGTTGATACATGACGAAAGTTCGCCTGGTCTCAGAATTTTCAGGCCCTTATCATAAACAATATCTAACTACAATAAACACAGCGTGAAATGGTTCTTAAAAGAACCGTTGAGTCATTCAACATAAATCACACAGTATACCATGCTCACTCAAGTACTGATGGTCCTCTTCATTCAAGTTTTCATCTGGGAAGGTTGGATGAAAACAGATGAGATGACAATATCGATGACAGTTGTAACACCTTAGATAGATATTACCGTTCACCAACGTTGTCACGAACCATGCATCGTTCAGTTCTTGTTCCTGTATCCACAAATAATCCTGAACTGTAGGAAAAAATGACAAACAAAACAACGAATCAAATTTTAGTCGAAAATCATCGCCTTCGTGCGATTCCGTGTTGCTGTCACCAGACTGATGTTCTTCTCCAACGTCCATCGTAAAAAATCGACGTTGCAAGGGATGGAAACTTGTCTACGCTCTCGTCCTTTGTTTCTAATCTTTAACCTATTTTTTAATAAAGGGGTGTACTGTTTTTGTCTCATGTTGATAGTGCATAATCTATGGTTTTACAATTTATTAATCGTGTTAAATGCATATATATGAACTGGTCTCATTGAGGTGCACAGCAAATAAATTAACTATAACAAATT
>NMRA01000420.1:266234-352069 GCA_002633005.1 Phoronis australis | reverse complement strand
CGGTGCTATGCGCATCTACAATCGTGGTTCAGTTTGCGCAAATGCTTACAGCCGGACAAAATGTTGGGCCCCCCCTTGTGATATCCTAGATCCGCCACTGGGTTAAGGGGGCCACACCCCACCCCCTAAAATTCTTCCATACTCCATTTGGCATTTTGAGGGTGCGACTGGTCTGACGGGAAAAATTCTGGCTAATACTCTACCGTGCACTCCCCAACTCAAAATCCTGAATCCACCCATACCAATTATAGAAGGACTCTGCGCATTTTAAAGTTCCATAGCCAAAAATTAAGCGATCAATTAGTGACAAAATTACCAAAGAATCTTATTTGAAAATGAGTGGTAGGTCGCCGCGTCATGGTTGTGCGATCAAAATTAAATTTCCGTAGCTTTCTAGGTCATCTGCTTATATACACGGTAAGCCATATTTTGAAGTCCAATGCATATATGAATTCTACAACATCGTTTCACATTTTCAACGTCAGGCCTGACTGATATTATTGACTTCAACATACATGTAGATCAATTTGGACAGAATACTAAGCATTTGATTAAAATCGTGGACAATTTGGAGGGAGCAATTTATACTATAGATAAGACACATTGAGAAGACAGAATGTGTAACAATTACCAATGCGTGTGCCAGCTGTTGACATGTTTCAGTCAAAATTACTGTACAAGAGATACTACATCGGCTTCAAGAATGGCAGTGAAAACCATCTCGGTATGTCTTACGTGAAGTTGGCTTTTTGACGACATCAATTGCGATCCACACGGAGCTTTCACCAGTTTTCTTACAAAATGAAAATTTTGTAGGCAGAAGCACGGTGAACTAATGACATTCTATCGGGATATCGGGATATCATTTGAAACGATAGTATTTCTCAGAGAGGATAGTTTTGACCGAAAATGGCACTCAAATCTGATACGGTACATCGTTCCTGCCGTTTCGTAAGTTTGTCAGAAGCGCTGGTTTTGCTGAATATATCCCAACATTTTTTCTGCTGCTCCGTGATTGTCCTGTTAAAATACATCCATATTCGGGTCAAAGGCATCTTTCAGGCATTATGAATACATTACTTTGAAAATATTACGAAACATAAATTCTGTGTACATGTATGAATGAATATTGACTCGGTAAATTTAAAACGTTCGGTAGTACTCGGCCGATCGCGGAAATTACCGAAAGTGTAATTTGGTCACTGGGCGGAGCTAAATCATCGACAGAAATAGAAGAGATAGACGGAGGAAAGTGGTTGGGGAAAAATCTCTAAAAAAGCTTGTGTTTAAATTTATTTTGATTCCTGTAAAAGGCTAAATCAATGTTAAGACATCAAAAGTGTGATTGATTTTGTTTTGAGGTTTACAATTACGTTAAGACATCGAGTTGACGAGCACTCATTTGCCGTTACAATAACAATTGGTGCTATAGGACACCAAGTCGACGTCCACACACTTGAAGTTACAAGAACAATTGCGCTATAAGACATAGAGTTGACGTCCACCCACTTGCCGTTACAACGACAATTTGTGTTCATGAGTGAAGATTACGACCCAAACTCACGATTTACAGAACACGTATCTCCTGACTGATTGTCAAGAAATAGTTTTAGGGCTATTGGGTAAATGTCATAATTTTAAAATTGAACATAGATTTCTATACACTAAGAAGCGTAGACCTACCTCCTCACGACTTTCCTAGATAGGCATTGCCTAGAAGCGCCTAGTACACTGCGTTTTAAATTAGTTTTACTACCAACACTTTGTGGGGCTGTAAGAACTTTGAAGTGTTTTTTGAATAGTCACCGGAGCTGTTGCTGCGATTTCGTTTTTGAACCAACAGGTGGACTCCTGAATCATCCCTTTTCATCGTAGTTGCTGGAGAGATCACAGGTTTATGCTTTTTTCGCGGGGGGCCTTTGTTTGACTATGTTGAATAACCTCCCTTGTAGCATTATGAATGATGTGCCGCGGAGCTACAAACACAGACTTACCTGAGTCGGCGCGTTTGACCAGGTGAGGGTCATGGTGATACGACCGCAGCTCCAACGCAGCACGGTCTTGGCGTGGTTTCGAATGAGGGTTAGGCACTGCAACAAAATGAAGTGTCCGTCTAGTCTGTAAATGTACAGTAGTTCGACTGTTGTCAATTTCCATAGCAGTCAAACTAGTATCGTTTTGTTAGTAAAAGCAAACTTATTGCAACCACATTCTCAACAGAAATTTCAGTTAACTATGATTGTCATGTAAATTAACCATCAACGTCGTATCAGAATGCGTACGTGTTTCATAATGAATGGTTGGTCACTTTAATTTGAGTTGCTTCATTGATTACAGAAAACTTCACACCGCCCTATTTCATAAGAACATACGGGAAAACGCCGTCATGGAGGTTATGTCCCTCTGATCACAGCAAAAAATCACCTGTTGAACAACTTCTCCATACTCTCTTGAATACTTATGACATATCTTGTC
The DNA here is from genome assembly GCA_002633005.1 of Phoronis australis. Taxonomy (NCBI): domain Eukaryota; kingdom Metazoa; phylum Phoronida; family Phoronidae; genus Phoronis; species Phoronis australis. The sequence goes on along the minus strand of NMRA01000420.1, from coordinate 349,594 downwards.
ATTCAAATGACCCCTGTTAATTTTTGGTACCGCTTTCGCCCTCTATCATATCTGACCGTTCACACACAGCCCAGCACCCCCTTGTCCGTCTTCTAAGCTAGCAGTAGCATTAGCAGAATACCAAGGTACATTGGTGATCTCGGGGAAAGTTCCTACTAGGTGGCGTTCCAAAATGCTTTAAATGTCCTACGCATGCCTACTGCTTACACGTTGCACTCTTTTACAGTGCTACGAAAGGTAGCACTGTGGAATGTTGTTTATCATGGCTTCTCATTGGTTAAAGTAATGAAACTCACGTCATAAGATTCAGGCATTCCCATTGGTTGAAATCTAGGAAACCCCTTTCAGTTTACTGTTTCGTAGTCAATGCAACCACCTTCGACTTGAGTGCAATGAAGCTATTCGGAAAATTTACATTAACTAGAGGACGCGCGTGTACTACTGGTGGTAGATTAACAGCCTCGATTTCGCGATCCCTTTAAATACATGGTGAAATGGCTTGTAGCCGTGCCAGCTGAATCTGAAGTTGCGTGAAAAGGGTGCTTCTATGAGAGGAAGTAAGCACGACTTGATACAAAAGTAAGGTTTGTGATTATTTTAACGATTATTCCATGTTTATTCTACTGTTGCCTGTTAACTGAGGTACTCGCCGATGTCGACTTCGCGGCAGTCGCCAGTCGGGTTAATCTTTGTTTGTTGTGATATGTGTTACGATACTTGACGTAGCACTGGGAATCGTTTCGTACATCAAAGCAGTATTATTGATTGGAATGATTTCTAACAGGTTTATCAGTGACAGTTACATCAATGAATGCTGAATGTTTATGCTATTAATTCGATATTGGTTGATGAGTTAAGATTACAATCCAAGCCAAAGGTGCATGACACTATTTGTTTACTCCCTATCCTATATCATCCGGAAATCTATTACACGTTGAACAGGAAATCTTTCATGTCTGTTTTCACGTGACCTTTGGTTTACAGGTTTGAGGGCTTGTACCGTGCAGAGGAGATATGCATAGCTTCTGCACCGTCCCTGAATGGACAAACATTGGTTTTTAGCAGATGACTGCTGCTAACCAGCAAGATCTTCCCATCCAGTGCAGATCTGTTGTCAAAGCCTGCTTTCTGTATAGGATACAACGAACAAAGCCTTTGAAAAGGAACAGCTATTTTTAAATAAAGGTAAGTAAGTCGTTTTGTTAATTTACTTATTCAGGTCCTTAGCGGGGGATTAGCATAGGGGCTTGGAGTTGTAAAATTTGGTGCAACTGAATGGGTGGAAATAACATGTAATAATTTCTAGGGGAAATAGCATGGTGAGGTAATTCTTAACTTTCATGAAGTTCCTTCAAATTATGTTCATGAAACTGTTTTGCTATCAATTGTAAACCCATAAAAATATATTACATTTTCTGAATTCTGAGTGACTGAATAGTCTTAACTCATGCCTTAAAATGTTGCAAGTCGTTTATCAATTCAAAAGACTGCCATTTTTGTGAAAATTGCATTTTTGATGGTGTCTTACGATTTGTAATTACTCTTAAACAACAGAAAGATTATCCATCATTTTTTAAATGACCCAAGTTTTCATATCTTCTATTAGAAGAAAAATAAAAAGCCTTAGACTAGAAGTATGCTTGACTGACCCATGAATCTGTAATCGGAGTTTAAAATTGCTGAAAGTATCAAAAATAAAGGGCTTGAAACTGGGTAACAAAGGTTTGAAGTTGTCTCAAATGACATGCATATTTTGCAGACAAGTGATGCGTGTAAATAACTGTTATGGCTACAAATGAAAAATAATGACGCAGTTTTATACTGAGTACTTATTATATACACCCTTGCTTTCTAAAAATAGTAATTATTTAATTTTGTGTGAAATTGTAAAGCAGTCGCCATATAATATTTTTTGAAAAACAGGGGTAGTATTTTTGACCCAACCTGAAGTACTTATTTATTCATATTTCAATATGTGTTCCAGGTTCAGTGACGTTTTAAGGCCACTTCAAGCCGCAACATAGACAAGCTTAGTTTCTCCTTTCTCTTCCCACAGCATTTCCACACACCAGCAGTGCTGCATGGCACAATGTTCTAGTCAGTGGCCCTGGAGAAATGTAAATCGCCGTACGAAGATACCATAAGATAACGTGCCAGTGGGTTGTTTGTGTATGAAGAGGAACTATATTTGACTGCTACACAAGTCAGTCTCGTTGGTGAGGATGCCTTTTCATGTGTGGACAATAGCTTATTTCCTTTCCTGGAAGAAACATGAGGGATTGAAGCTAAAGAAGGCCTAGTGACACTCTGCTCAAGTTCAGGGTCAGATTTTGGGCACAAAACGAGTCAAGTGGTATGCTGATGTGTTTACTTTCAAGGATCTAATTGTAGGTGTTATTGGGGCTGAATGAGGTTGCATGAAGGAAAGTCACGTGCCGAAACTGGACCTTTTTTACAAGCGCTTCTTTAGGCCACTGAAACTAGATACCTGTGTAATGAAAACCAAAAGCATCTGGTATAAATACCTGTCCTTTCTCACTGAGTGACATTAACTTTTCCTTTCAGAAGAAAGGCTTTATACTAATGGTAAAAACTTTTCAATTTGGTACACATGGGGAAATGACATACATTGACTGCATCGATTGCCTTATTGTCAGTAGAAAATCCGTTAATGGTACACTTTGATGATCGAATAAATTTTTCATCAACAGGAAAGTTTGTCACTAATTATTGAAACCACAATATTTCCTCAGTTTTAAAGCCCCATACAGTGCAGTTGTGCTTATTCTTTATAAAGCTGGAAAGATTACCGATTACGCTTGCCAATTGTCATTTTCCTGTTGACCTCTAGAAATGTGCAGCGATCAAAATGAAGTATTCCCTTTGTTTGCATTTGATTTGATTGTGTGTGTAATTATTTTAGAGCTTTCTTAATTAAGAAGGCTTTGAACAATTTCAAGCTTTGTGTTAACAACAAAAGTTCCACATGCAAGAAAAGTATGTTTTCAATTGTATCTAACTGAATAAGAATCATCTACACAAGATTCGAGAATGAATAATTATCAGTGTTTTTTAGAAAACAAAATAGCAAACTGAACAACCACATACACACAAAGAAACAACATTGTTAAAAACAATTGTAATTTTCCCATGCAACGGAGTCCATCATCAGGCATATCAATGGCTGAATTTCTGAATTAGGTTCAATTCCCTCAGGTTATTGCGAAGGATTGCTTTTCACTTTGTCCAAAGGTAAAATAGACGGTCAGGTGGCTGGTTTCAGTCGTTTTCTTTCACCTGTAACAGAATAGTCAGAGAAATATCAGCAAATTATAAAAGAAAACACAAGACAAAACTACTTTTGTAAGGCACAACATAGTCTTGACGTTTCATCTTCATATTTATATGCAGAAACTAATAATCTTTGTACCCAAGTTTTATTTAAGATCTGAATTAAAATACGTGAAAAAAAGCTAAAAGTGATTTAACAATGTGTATTTTTCACGACACCTAAAATGTACTTTTGACCTCAACAAGTAAAATTCATTCAAGGTGTCAATTTTTATTCCAATGCACTGTTCCGACGTTTACTGAATACTAATCTGGTAGTCCAGGGGGTGGGGTCCGCTATAAAATAAGGAAACTCACTCTTCTAGAGAAATTTATTGGACATAGCATAGCTTTGAAGAGAAACTGCTGTCAAAAAGTCACCCTTGACTTCTGAGCGTCACGTACCATACACCTCTTATATTACGCGCACTCCCACCAAGGACAATATGTGAATATGTGCTGCTAGCCTACCTGGCATCCGAGTCCCGGGTGAGTTTCCGAAAAGAAACTCTTAGTTCCATTCAATAAACCCGTTATTCAGTGAGGTAACTGGTGGGGATAACATCGCCGAACGATGTCGATAGAAACTTGATTGCTAAAAACTTACCAAGTAACGTTATGTAGTCTCCCAATGGGGCTTCGGCATCCACACACTTTTTGTCAGTTGGTTGACCCTTTTGATCGTAATTTTCCACGAATGTAGTAACCTTAGGTCTTTTGGGAATTTGTGACCACCTGTCGAAGACTTGCACCAGGGAAAGTAGCAATGATAAGGCTTAGCGCGACGACGTATTTTGATAACAATCGGTCTTTTTACCAGCTGTTTACATGCAGACACTGACGCATGCACAATTCAATCACCACTAGTACAGCAGCGACACCGCGAGGAGAATTCTCCGAATAGCCCCATTCATGAAAACGGGCAGTGATCGAAGTAAATAATATCAAGGGAAGCCCAATCCCGTGGCTAAGCCCAAACAAGTACAATGCATTGAAGGCGTGTGCAAGTGGTGGCGATGTGATCGATAAACTTCTGACCAAGCATGCGCATTGATGCCCATACACGGAACTCCGTGTGTCGTCCACGATGTTTCCACAGGGCAACTTTTCGATATAGGCGGCGCTGTGTCAGCGGGTAGCTTACACGTTTACAAACTTATGACATGAAAACAGCATCTTTAATCTCTTCGTTCAGTTTCCCGAAACGTTGCAGCTAGAGCTTGATTGAAGAGTAGGCCCTACCAAATTATTACTGTATTGAACAAGATGTTAACACATCATCTCTGTTCACAAGAGTCGAGCCCAACCATAAGGAGTAGGCCCTGACGCACTAGTGAACAATATGTGATAACCTATCCTCTCTGTTCACAAGCGTGGAGCTTCACCATGAGGAGTAGACCAGACAATCAACTTTTCTAAAATAGATCCAGTGGTATCTTCACAAGTTCACTGATAGGCTAAATAGTTGAAACTCTGACGATAACATGGAGCTCGTTCTTCGTATCGAAGAAAAGCCCACTCGAAAACAGTTTCGCAAAGATCTCATTACGGCGTTTTCTCAGTGGATACCAAGTTGTTCGATTCTATAGCCCAACAACAAGTTGGGAAGAACACCCCTGTAGCCAATATTATGCACGACTGATTAATTCCATTCTGGCATTTATGGTTGGAGGGCCAGCTCTCATTTGTTTGATAATTGCTCTAATCTCCTGTAAAATCCTATCTAGCATGACTGGGCTGTGCTGCTAAAAATAAAAGTTAAGTTATAACATATTTGAACATAAACCAAATAGCATTTCTGAAATCCTCGTCAAATGATGATCATGTTTAGTTTTTGAATTGCCAAAATCGCCCAACTTCAAATGAAGTTACGACAAGCTATTCTTTCCGAATGTAACAATTCGCTCTGGGTTTGACTGTGTTCATACCTAGTCTAAGTCTGGTAGACAATTGGCCTGCCCGTTGTCATACCAGACTAAAGACTGTGCTTGGCAGTTAACAAAGAAGCTAGACGTTATCACACACTCACAACCCTTTACGTCTGGTAAAGTCGCTGAGCGGAAAAACGCCGTCATGTAAAGAGTAATACGTGCCTTTTTTGTTCTTGTTTACTTTTATTGGTATACGTGAATAAAACCACGTCCAGAAACGTGGTATCCTGTGTTTGGGTGCATCTGACGATGTATACCCAGCTGTTTTTGAACCTGAAACAGTTAAGTTAAATGGCCACAAATTGATTACTTTACTTTCCTGGTTAAAGGTTGTTAAGGCGTGAAGTGACGACTTTTTAGTTTTGAAAACACCTTACGCCATGTATTTAAATACACTGAATTGTCTATATTTGAAACCAGTAACAACATCTAAGACAGCCATAGATAGTCAAACTCTCTTTGGGTCGTTAAGTATCAGTCCACGGATCCACCGACCACCGTACAGCCAACAAGCGGCAAGGTGGGGGGTCAACCATTCAGATCCACGTTTAGTCTGATAAATCACATTAGGGATGAGAGAAAATGGGTGAAGTATGACACCACAAAGTTTGGTGGTTTAGGAGATACAAGGGAAGTGTTCTGGGGGGCAAAATGAGGCAATTTCTTGGTTTGGAATGAGTCATTTTTGACCAAATNTTAACTACTACCGCCGTAATCAACAAGTTGCACACGTGCACCCTCGCGTTCGTGTCTGCTCCCCACTGGGCGGACGAACGGACTCGCTGATTCCCTGCGTGCTTAGCCCAGCCAGCACGCAGGTATCACGCAGTGGAACGCGCTTTAGCATTGGTCGATGTAACCTTGGCAGTCATTGGTTAGCTTTACAACACCGTGAAGAAATGGTGGACTGTGAACGATTTTTAATCTTGTCATAAAAGTGGCGTCGCAGCAACTATTTCGTTTCTGCAGTGATGTTTAATAGCCGCGTGCTTGAAGCACATACAGTACATGTACAATAAACACATATCTGGCCAATTTAACCGGTGTGTTATTCCTATTGTATGGATACAGGACACTATCGTAAACAAAAGTCATCGACAGTAGAAAGATGCATTCCGAAAAGGCGCGATCAAAAATTTCTAGGCTTCACATTTTATGAACATAAATTTTAAGCACCGATTTGTCTGTACAACAGACCATATTTACACTTCAGTCCATCAATCATTCCACTTTGTTAGCGTAAAGCGTTGCCTGTTGAGAATTCTACTAACCAATCAGAAACGCCGGTGTAAAATAAAAACTTCCCGAGGAAAATTAAGTGATACCTGCGTGCTGGCTCTGACCACCTTGCGGCACGCAGGGAACCAGCGAAACGAACGGACGCAAGACATATTGTGCCCAGATAGATATATGTGGGCGCATAAAAGTGTAGTGAAAACAGCGCCTTCGCTTCATCTTTTTACAGAACACGTGAATTAATACCCAGGTGTATCATACAGGGAATCGAAAATAAACGTTTGTAACTGGATAACATTCTGTCAACGATAGACAATTATTTCTTCACATGTTGCCTAGTACGAAGTTGACCTCGAGGTTTCTTTTGCATACATGCAGACAACATGTTATGACAGACAGCCTGCCAATCAGAGTACAGGTTATGGCATCAGCTTGCCAATCAGATTTCTGTACATATTACGACAGCAAGCAGCCTGCCAGTCAGACTATAGATTTTGACAGCCAGCCTGCCAATCACTCTGCAAAAGGCTCACATCTAAATTTATAGAAAGGATAGTTCTTTGGCGTGTCCCTTAAAAGTTCTATTAATATCGCGCCTTCTGAGTAATTATGGGACTAAAAAAGTTTAGACAAGCACAAAAAAAAACTTTATGTACAATTAACTTTGATGAAGAAAAAACAATTAGCTGTTCATGCATGCTAACACTGGTTCGTGCGAACGTTTTTCATATCAATTAAAAATGAAAATGTCCAAAATAGAACTTCTTTTAAAAGAGCTCGACACGAATACATGATTTAGTGGCAAGTCACAAACATAACGTTCGTATTCCCATGACGCTCTTCCAAATCTTATAGCGACCTTGTCTTACTTTAAGACTTATCAAGACTCTCTGCACTAACAGATATTTGACGTGACCTATTAAAGAAATTTTAAGGTCCTACTTTGGCAAATTTACCCAAAGCTGCCATTGCCCCATGTTGACATTCAAACACCTCTTAGGGGAGCTAAAAAGCTACTCGGCATAAATAGCTTTTTATCATGTCTGGATTCTGAGACTCGAAGTGGTCGGTCCTTCTGACTTCTTGATCAACGCGCTCAAAACGTTAGTCACGCCTGAGATCTTTGTAAGAATTTTACAATTTGTGTTCTGCTTTTTTACAGTTGACGTAAGGTAGACACCGTCAGTGTCAATATGATCTCCAAGTCGTACTTCAGTAATATTTGTTAAATTTGTCAGTAAGGATAGACGTCTTATCATCGCTCTGCCGAATGAAAGCTCAGGAGAAATTCACTCCAAAGACACCACCAATTTTATGCCCCCCGATCGTGTCTGTAGAAGTGAAAATGATTTGCGTCAATGTGGTCATGAACGAGAATGCGACTAAAGATTGGTATGAAATTCTCAATGGGTCTATTTTAAAAGAACACATCTCATGTTGTCTTACCTGACTCCGCACGTTTGACCCGTCGAAGGTCTTGGAGAATGCCGGAATCAGGATCTGCGTCGTCCTTAACTTGGTGTAAAGTTGGAAATGAGTCGAGCACTGAAATACAAATGAGATTCTGATGAATATTGGCTGCTGTCAGTGACCATAAACCTTTTCTGAATAGACCACTTGTGGGTGCGTAATCTCTGCAGAAGAGTGAATAGAGTAGTTCTTTGCAGAGATTGACGGCTCCGACCTATTCTTGCTCGTGATTGGTCATAAACACACAAAACGTACCAAGAGTGGTGTAGGTGAAGCAGTATCTACGAGACATTATTCCGCGTATCGACCGAGACCAAATTTTGTATTTATTCCATACGCTTCGAATGCCTAAGTTTGTTCATTTTTTTGGCAGATTATTAAATACTTCACACAGACTGTTCACGTGGTGGATTAGGTCCTATTTAAACACAGCTCTCAGTCTGAGAATTTTACCTCATGAAATTATTTCCGACTGGGCTAACGTGAAAATCAGTGTATACGCTAAAGGTGGTCAGCCAGTCTTTTAAAGAAATTTAAATAGATGAATAAAAAGTATGTATTTGCGCGTTAAGTTACAAGTTTTCAGTAATAAAAGAACCAGTTTTAAATGTAACGATTTATTACTTGGAAAGAGATAACAAAAATAAAAACATCGGTAACTGTGCATTTCCGGAAAATAGTTAAAAATCAACAATATTTGAGGCAGAAGTGTCATATACATGTAATTAATAGTTTTGCTCCAGATGTTACGTTTGGGACCCGATTGCATGCTGAATGTTATTTATACTGCTGCAATTTTATTACTTTAAATTGTTTTGGGAAAGTTTGATGGTCGAACCGGCTAACGACGTCTAATCGATATTGACCTAGTACCTTTTGAAGTTTTAGTGTCAGGGACCAGTGAATATAGAAAACAATATCACACGGTCGTATGGCACACGAATGATTCAACGCGTATATGATAAAAAATGGCTTCCAGTAGCCAAGCAGCGAAGCCAATCCCAACGAGGACCTATTCGTACCACCTACAGGAATGTCTTTTTGCTTGAATTCCTGAAATACTGTGACCACAATTTGATATGAATAAGAACACTTGTATAGTGCTGTAGTTGTAATATTAGAGGTAGGTAGGCGCCCAAAGCCACCTTGAGCACTGAATATAACTTACTGTGCGTAGGCGCTACGTTCAAAAGCCAAAAGGTGGTTGGCTGCGCCTACGTGCGCCTACGCCCCACTACAGAACTGCACTTGTATGAATGAACGAAAGGTGTCAATACTGTACTTCATAAACGTTACTAAAACAAACTTTTCGAGCAATTTCCATTACATCTTTGTAGACTTCTGAAATATTAGAAGAATGTAACTGACCGCCGAAAATGAGAAATTTAATGGTACAAAACAAATCTCTACTAATTTGGTAAATGTTGATTAATATTCAGTTGTAACCTCTTGCATGTCTCAGTGAACAACGCAACGTTGTGTTCCATATTTGCTTATATTTTCATGGGCCTCAGACAAATTGTTTTAAAAATGTTGTTGTTGACTGCAAATTATTTTTACTTCGAAGAGGGAAAGGGGCGTAAAAGGCTAGGGCTGGAAATGAAATTCTTGGGGGACGAGTCGTCCAGTGTTTGACGAAGTTGAATTATGTGTATTGAACTGCCACCTTTCTATAGCCCTGCAGTGGTTATGATATGGGGTGAGAAGCTTTGTTAAATGTCGACGAAAAGCAATCCAGAATTTGAGGCCCGCTTTTGTCCTAACCGCATTTTCCACTGGTTGTCTCGCAATTCACACTTTTTCGTACACTACCTTTTGTTAACAAACTATCATATGATCCGTCTTATACTGGTTCGGTTTAAATAGCTTCAAAACCTAAAGTTACCACTTGCTTTTAACATCAACATGAAATCTGTCCTCATGTTGTCCATTTCATGAAAATTGATTTTAGACACCTGTCAGAAATTTGGCTCCACACAATTTTTCTGAAAAATTATTAAATCTCATTTTATCAAATATACAAAGTCCCTGAGAATACATCCATAGCGTCTAGTTAGAGTATAGTTAAAATTGAGCCAGAAGTCTTGAGTCACTTTTACTTGTATTTTTAATATAAAGTAGCTCTACATTCTATCACTAGGTGGTGGTGTTGTTTTAAACTCTATATTTCGCTGTTATTTTGACCTATTTTGCAAGTTTTGTTTATTTGCTATGACCAATAATGTTTAAAATTTTCTGTTAAGATGTTTGACACAGTATTCTGACGAATTGCACAAGAACTCCTTTGAGTTCAACGTTTTGTCATTTTTCACCACATTCATTGGCAAAGTACATGAAATCGTGTAACCCTAGACGAGGGAGCTTGCTACATTTGAAAGGAACGGAAAACTTTCAAATAAACTTTCCAGATGAAAGCACTCTCGAAACCTTTGTTAAAGTTCTTACAGTGTTGGGCACTGGCCGTATACCTCAGTTCATAGTTTACCCGCGCGCACAGCGAACAAAAAGTTAACTGGTCTATTCTTATTACACAAGACTGCAGTGCCAGAGTGCATAAAACAGTCCCAAACAGGGATTCAACTGAGTTCGCTAAATATACTGCGTAATTGTAAACTTGTAAAAACATCGATTGTCCTTTCTTATGCCGTTTTAGTTTCATTCTTAAGTTGATTTTTAGTTTTGTTACAAATCGAGCGCGACCTTGACGTTAAATTCTCAATATAATTGACATATGTCAGTACGTCTGTTTGTGTTGCAGCAAAAAATGTCACCATTACGTTTTGGCTTAGATCGCTTTTTATCCTGAAGTTCCGCTTTTCAATCCAGTTGTTCCGTTTATTCCGTTCTTCAATGTTGACCGAGACAACCATCCAACAGATGTTCAAAAGAACATTGTTTCTTTATATAAATATTGTTAATTTCCAGAGTCCACTTTCTTTATTAACACAACTATAGTAAAAACATGTTCCAATGTCTCTTGTTTACAGGGTAACATACACTACTTGTATCAGGATCCCAAACTTCTACGTTTTTGAAAACAAGATTTTATTTCCAAACTTTTTTGAAACCAGTGTGTTGAGCTATCCACAGTAGGCCTACATTCCAAAGTCACGTGATTGATGTTTGCCCATTTTTGTCTGTCATCTGCAAATTTTGCTGAGATACTTGGAGTAGTTTGTCGTAAATGTCACTGCATTCAGAATTTTTACTGAAAAATTTAATTGCATCAAACGGCACCAGAGGTGCAACTAATTATGCTATGTAAAGATGTATAATTTTGGATGAATGTCCGACAAAATTATCCGCATCAAGCGTTAGAAATCCATATTGTAAAACCTTTGTCGTTAAATGGTAAAAATCATTAGAGTCATTGAAATTTTTGATAGTCATGACACGAATTTTGGTTACTCGCTTGGTTTTTAGAATTAACAAATATTTTTAAACCAGTCAGGTATGCGAAATGACAATTATTATGAATTAAATTACATGTCGTCTGCTTCTAGTATAATGATCAAGAACTGACAACGAACTTTCCAATGATATGGCTCTTATGCGATTCGTTTGAAAAACGGCGGAGTAGCAAAAAGTTTTAATGACAGCAAGTACACACACCTGAACAAGCGAACGCAAACTACCTCAGCGACCGCGAGATCAGAGTTGGTATTACAGGCCAACCTAACTTGCGTAACGTTAATGTATAGAGAATCCTACGCGAGTCTCAGGTTTATGACATCGGGATTTGACGAAATTTCTGAGAGGTTTTGCCTTTGTCTTAAATCTGAGACAAGTGAAGGATTTGTTTTCTCACATGAACCGTAAAAACAATATTTTTTGCTAAACAAATCGAGGTGTCTAAAACTTTCAATCACACGTCGCAACTTTTGAAAAAACACGCTTGGGCAATGTAAATTAATTCAGTTACTTTTTGTTGATAGTTTTATTTTAACCTTAACAATTGTAAATTGCATTCAGCTTTCGTAGCAAATGTTCACGTTAGAATCTAATAAATAGTCTTTGAAGTTGTAATATTAAAACATATTTTTTATAAATAACGGTCAGCAAGGCTTCCCCGCGCGTGAGCACTGAATTGACCTTGAAAATGCACAGCTAGACAGTCTCGCCGCGTTTCTTGAGTTGGGGCTCGTCTCCGTTTGAATGAACGTGGATATAGAATTCGCCGCCGAAGATGAGTCCGTTTAAAAAGTTGTTTGCATGTCCTTTCGACTCGGAGTACGTACAGTTGTGACACCTGATTTGTCAATCATAACTTTGTCACCTTCTCAGTATTGTTTTGGTGTTTTGTAGACGATAAAATGTAAGGCGTGGGGATTTCTAACTTGCACTACTTTGTGATTCGCCAATGTAATATAAAAAATTACGTACTCAATGTTATTTACCAGTTGTATCGTAACACATTCCAGGTCATGTGAGAAAGCCCTAAAAGTGGAAAACCAGCATGAGGTCTTACAAAGCTCGGCGAACCCCCTGTGTAGTAAAAGGTTATTACAATGACGCGTGAGGAAGTGATACAAAAATTGTTTTCACCATATTTTTCCCTGTATAACTGGGTAGAGTTCAATAGGTGTTTTGCGGCGAGAAAATCTAGCCAAAACCACTTGCTCTCATTGAATATACTCGGCAACATCTCGCGTTATCTCTCGAAGTCTTGCTTTTAGAGAGGTCCTAGCGAGGTCCTATAGCTTTACTGAACTCTATACCCAGGTGCATGTGAGTGTCCTTGGCACGTCTGTGCATTAATCGACATACGCCGCTGTTAAGCTGTCAATGTTGAATATTTAATGGAAATAAAGGGGTTTAAAAACATTATCGCGCTCATCCGATCTTAAATTGTTTTCGAATGAGCCGCCGACTCAAATCACATGCAATACATAATCGAAATTTTGTGGTGGCCAATCCACTAAACTCTGAAACGTTTTCTTGAGTCGCTGGATGATTTCGATGTTCTTGTTGGTAACTGTAAGAGATCTAGGATATCACAAGGGGGGAGCCCAACATTTTGTCTGTAAACATTTGCTCAAAGCACGATTGTAGATGCGAATGGGGGGAGGTCAGGCTTTGCCCCCCTCCCGCCCAGGAAATTTTTCTGTTTTTTTCCTCTAAAAATCAAGCATTTTCCTTGATTCCCGAAGTATTCTCCAAGAAAAAAAAAAACGAAAAAGGTGTCAACCAGGAAAAACTGCATGTACCATAGACTCGAACTCTCGACCTAGCGGATAAAGCGCGCGTGCTTTACCACTGTACCACCACGTTTTAACTTCAAATTTGACATTAAGAGACCTACTTGTTTATGGTCCAAAGCGTTTGCGCGCGAAACCTTCTTTTTGTAATGCTTATTACATGTTTTATATTTTGTGCAAACAGTTTGTAACAAATTTGTTGTATTTAAAATAGTCTTCAATTGTCCAAAAGACCAAATCCGTTTTTTGTGTAGGCAATAATGACGCGATTGCTTTGGAAATCGTCTTAAGTTAAGGTTTGACAAAGAGAGAATTATGAGTTTCTGAGTGATTTACTAAGGCTTCGATTAAAATTGACATCCTACCAGCAGCTTCTGTTTTTCACCATCACTCAGATTCTTTAAAAAATGAAGTAATTTTTTTCATTGCACAGTGGAGCAGACGACGGAAACGGAGTCGTAGTGCCCAGCCAGAGCCTCTGTCGGTCGCATGAGATATCGCGGGAGAGCCTATTCTTAGTCANCCCCCCTAAATCTGCCTATGCATATGGAGTGAAAACTTCAAGCTCAACTTTAAACTCTATTGTACTATGACTGCCTCGCTATTCACACTCACCCAGCGAAATAATCGGATTTACTGAGTGCCAGAACAACAGCTCCGCGCATGTCAACATTGTCAGGCATGCGCACTTAATCAATAACATTTGCAGCCATTTTTAACATCACGCCCTTTCACGGCATTAGAATCCTTGTTATTCTTGGCGGTGTTGTTTTTGAAAATTTGACGATGTTTAAGTTCTCTCATTTATTGTACTAATTAGAGTATGTTGAATACAACTGACTTGAAAATTGGTCCTTTGTAAATAAAAGGTTCGTTCATAGCAAAACTATGACATTCATAAAGCCGTTAGACTAAAAACCATGGTTAATTCTTGTTTTACCCGAATCGTTTTGGAAGATTCGCTCACCGACTAAAAACATACGTATTGTCAGCAATAGTTTCGTGCTGTTTTGAATAGCAGCACAAGGCACGTAAATGAAAGCATGATAGGTTTGAAACACCGTATTTGCCAAGTGAAGTGTAAAAAAACAAGCGAACACACATTTTGGAAAGACTAGAAAGGTTTAAATTACTGATCAAGTTTCACCTTGACAGTCCGACGTCTCTTAAATGTACCACATTTTTGTACAACGGATTTAAAATATAACTTATTAACATATCCTCGGGCCCAGGTTAAAAAAACTTTCATGAGAGAGGATAAAAGAGACTCAATAACTGGACAGAAATAACAAACAGTATTACAGTGTATACATGTAGTTAATGATAGGGATCAATTTCCAGTAACCCTTTCCTCATAGCGTAATGAACATTGCCCGAGTACATTTTTAACACTGGCAGCTCACAACAATTCAACAATTCCCGGCGAAAATTAATGTTTCGTGGGATAAGACCAAGTCCAGCCGGCGAAATATCGTTCGTATATCAGAATACAAACTACACACGCACGAAACGGCATTCATCCTCAAACAAACGACTGTCAACACGGAAGGGACATAGGTGAAACTGTCTATCAATCTGTACACGTAACCATGTTCAATTCTACGTTTTTGGTTGGGACACCTCAGTCTCGCCATTGAGCTAATAAAAATACGCGATAATGGCAGTGACAAACACATTTCTACGCAGAAATCAGGCTTCATAAAACAAGAGGTATCGAGAGTTGACCTGTACATTGTTCTACTCTCTATATCATATTTCAGTGATAGTTTCTTCACAGCCCACACGTTCTGAAGCCACACAACTTGCCAAAGCATTAACATTTTCACCCATGATGTCTAGTTTTGTCTCCCTGTTTCCTCTAAAGAAAATAACATATCGTACATAGCTTGTACAAACTTGACGTCATTAACTCGAGCCAATATTTAACACCAATGGACATAATTAACAAATAAAACAAACCCGTCACATTCACCCAAGTACCGTGCTAATTATAAGTCTTACTACCGACACCTAGAACACGGCCGCAATTGTTCAATGGACATAAATTCACAGAATCTCTAGATTTCTGAACAATAACTAATGATAGGGAGAATTGTCTTGCCAAAAATCTGGTGCAAGATATACTTCTCAAAAACTACCGATGAGCGCATTTGCGTCTACTCCTCAACAGCTCTCGGCCAGTTTAGCTGCGTTTACTTATCAGCAATCCTCAACAACCAAGATGCATCTCAACCCTTCACGACAAGAGTAGCAGCGTCTACTCTTCAACAACCGTCACACAGCGCAGTTCTATCTAAGTCTCAACTAACGTCGACGAAGTTAGATGCACCTACATCTCAACAACAGCGTCAAAAAGTTTACCAGCTAACGCGCGATGCGGCTAATCGAGGATTGTTGAAAACTAGATGCATCTGCGGTACGCTAGTTGACGGTAGCATTTAAATTGTAATTTGTTGATCATAAATAAAGTTTTACTTGCTTGTCGATATAAGGTTTTGGTTGCTAAAGCTGCTTTTATACTCGACAGGCAGTTGCAGTGGCGGATTTAGGGGGGGGGCAAGGGGGCCACGGTCCCCCAAAATTTCTACCAGATACCATTTGGCATTTCGGGTGCAAATCGCTGACTAGCACATGCGCGCAACCAGGACGGCTCGGGAGGTGAATAAAAATGCTTAGACCCTGAACAACAAACCCCGTTTATCTTTTTTTAGTCAAAAGGTCCATAAACCCAAAAATTCGAGACCCCTGCATCCCTACATTTTAGGCTGGGCGCGCGCATCTGCCGAAATTCTGATTATTCCTAGGCCCTTCCCCCCAAATCAAAATCCTGGATTCGCCCCTGAGTTGTTACAGTGTCAGTTGTCACGGCGCGTCTTTCTCCACTTCAGTCGTATTTACACATTAGATCGGAAGGGGAATAACTATTAGTCACTTACACGAAGACTGTCTGCTCATGCTTACCTAATGCCAGATGATCACTCAAATATATGCTATTTCCCAAGCGCATTGAAAGAGGATCCTTTTCCGCCCCCCCCCCCCCCCCTCCCCCCCGGTTGTGTTTATCCTCTGACGAAAAGTGGCCCTATGGAATTCCGTATGTGGACATCAATGCGCGATTACATCGCCAGCACTTGCACACGCCATACTTGTTTAGGCTTAAGCCACTGGATCGGGGTTGCCTTGATTTTGTTCACTTCGATCGCTGCCTGTTTTGATGAATTGCAAGTATCCAAGTCAAAGGTGGTCGCCATAATACGAAACACTTAACTGGAAGGGGTTTCCCAGATTTCAACCATTGGGAATGACTGTGGATGTTATGACGTCAGTTTCATTACTAAAACCAATACGAAGCCATGTTAAACAACATTCCACAGTGCTACCTTTCTTAGCAGTGTGAAAGAGTGTAGATTGTGTTTAGACGTGAAATTGAAACTGGAGCAACTGATCCACTACCTCTCAAACCGGTGTCAACACACGCTAACGAGAATGACTAATTTTGACAGGTCATGGGATTAACGCCGGGGTCTCTGCAATTATCATACGTTACCCACAAACAAGTTGAAACAAGGTTCAACACTAAGACGTGTAGGTTCACATGGACTAATTGCCCATGCATACATTACGTCATAACAAACTAAATAATTTTCAGTCATAGTCGGGTATTTGTCAAAACCACGAACATGACAATTAAAAAGGCTATCCTGGTATGTTCTTCCTACATGTCCGGATATTTTTATTTTTAGCGCATCTGCGGAAGAATAACCAAACGAGATTGGTCTCCTTGATTGGGATAACACATTGAACTTGTCACTGTCAGATAAATACCAGTTGTTGGTTGATTTTTTCGTTTAAAGGCCGCTCTTAACGGATTTTTATGCAACTCATAACGATGCTGTCAAAGTAATTTTCAGTCGAAGTCGCGCACTTGAAGAATATTTGAAAATGACATCAACAGTCCTCTGTTATATTCTTATTTATTTTTACATACACAACACATCATTATGCCCTTTGCATCTGCGCCGGAAGAATACCAAATCAGCCCTGGAGCGACGACCACCATCTTCGCCCCTGGCTCCATGGCTGTGCTGACTCGAATCCGCTCTGGTCTGCTCCCATCCAAGTGGCTCATCTTCCGGGAGCACTGCCCATTCTAGAACGTGTTTTTGGACCCAGCTTCCAGCCACCGGAAAGGTCCTCTGAGAAGACTTCACAATCAGCTCACTACGGGAAACATGACCAAATACCCTTCAGCTTATCCTCAGTGGGTGTATACCTATGGGGAGAGGACTTCGGCCCAACATATCTTCAGTGAACCCACTTGCAGAAGGTAATTCAGCTAAACCAAAGTTCGCCAGTTGGCCTACTTGTGAGGTCACGTAGGTTCGGTTTTAAGAAAAACACTATTAAACTGTGGGTGTTTTTTTTTGTTTGAAGGCCAACTGATTTTTATGCGAGTAACGAATCTGGCCGTGTTTTGCTGGCAACGCTTGCAGGCAGCCGGCGGGCTATAGGCGCCGAGGTGGTTTTTGACGGAGTGTAAGTCACGCATCAACATTACTGCATAGACGTACCCCTAAACACGTACGTAGGCCTACCTTCATTATTGACACAGATCAAGTGTTGAGTTTGTCATGGGAGTTCGTTAACAATGCAAGTAAGTCCGTGCCCCCATTTAGATCTGTTGTAAAGTAGACTATGTGATTCGTCATTTAAAAATAATTTTAAAACGCCTTAAGTTTTCCTGTATTCAACAAGTTTCGTGGAACGGCGTGATGAACAGAAGAAGGGCGATGAAGTAGGTAAACGTCAAATACCTTAAATTAATGAAGTGACCCCTCTGGGCAACGCTAGTCCCAAAAATGGATTGAGTACTTGGTCGATAAAAATCTAGGCAGTTTCCTTTAACATGACGGCGCTCTGATCGTTCAGCAACTTTTCCAGACGTGAGGGGTTCTGAACGTGCGATAACATCTGGCTCCTTTGTTAACTGCCCAGCACAGTCTTTTGTCCCGTATGACAACAAGCAGACCAATTCTTGCCTAAGCCGCAAGCCCACTGGCTTCAATAGCCAAATCTTACCTTGCGCTCCACATGTCAACGCCAACATCAACACGACCAGTCGGTGGTTGTCCATCGGAAAACGATCTTACGTCAGAAGAAAAGTTAGTGGCCTTCAATAACCCCACCAACTGTGGAGCCACTGGTGTTGTTGCAATTCTACAGCAGAACTGCGCTAACTGCGAATAAACTAACACTTTAACTGCCCCTCGACTCCCTGACGACACTGACGCAGTTGTTTTGGTGGTCAACTGGAGTGTTACACACAACGCTTACGGGCCTGTAGTAATAATCTCGGTAGTAACAGCAGGAGGTGAACTGTAGCAGGTGAATCGTATTTTCTTTCATCCGCTTGTCCCAGTTTTGGTAACACCTGAAAGTTTGCTAGGTAAATCATGGGTGTTCTCAGCTACGTACATTTGTTGATGCTGAATTTGATCGATTAAAGTTTATTACGAAGTTAATTCTCATACCAAACCCATTTGACTAGATAATAAAAGTTAAAATGGTTTATTTTTTTAAAGGGTCGGGGCAAATTGTTCGGGCAAATGATCAAAGGTAAACACGAATTTCTGGCGAGTTTGGATGTCCTGGTTCATGATCAAACGCTATTTCCACCATTTTTTTTCTGTTTTAAAGCAAGTCTGCATTTTAGCGTAGTAACCATGACACACAAAACACAAACGTGGCGGGGTTCAGTGTTCGCTCTCAATGGCTCCCTAGAAGCATCCACAGAATGGAAAATCGCTGGTAAAACTGTTTAGGAGTCCTCTGTTGGGAACGGCTAGCCGGTTTAAACATTTTCTATAGATCAAAACCCATCATCGGTCACTTGATGCAGTGCGTGTGATGTCCTTCCGACCACTCCGACAAACGTACAATTTTCTAAAAATTCTTTAGTTCGAATGTGTGGTACTTGGGACATTTCGACAGCTCTGTCCGATTTATGTCGCAAATCATACACGTATAGTCAATGTTATTCTCGAATGGTCTGCAAAACAGCCAAAAGATCGGAGCTGTTTTTCGTATATCAATCCTGGTCAGCCAGCACCAGGGACTCGGGTTCCCAGCCCAGCAAATTCGCCATCACACTTGAAAACAAGTTACAGTAAAATTCCATTCTCACTTTTGTACTGATCCTATGATTCATCTTGTGTTAGTTCATGATACTTTGTAAGTACAATTACCCATTGTACCTCACCCCCACACCCACACCCACACCCACCCCCACTTCTGGATGCTGAAGTTGAAATAGCCTTTGTAACATCNCCCCCCCTGGGTGCGCGCATGCACAGTGTAATTTCATGAGATAATGAAACCGAAACCAACACCCCCATTGCTACATGCGGGCTCAGTGACGTCATCGTCTTGGCACGGGAGGTGACAGGAGGTCCCTGATGACGTCCACACGTTAACTTAGTCAAACGAATTTCCGAATATTTCAGCTTGTTTTTAAAAATGAGCAACATATTAGTGACAAAATGGTATCTACAAAAATATTTATTTCTGATCTTGTAAAAATGAGACAACACAACGTGAATGACGCACAAAGCAATAATGTAGATTGTAAATCACTAAGCTTGCAAGGTATAGGGTGACTTAAATATCATCGGCCCACATTTTTGCTTCTAGAATAAAAATTAAGAGATCACAGCTAAACTTGAGAAATCAAATCTACTCCAGTGGATCACATTTCTATCAAAATGCAAAAGTAATCTTCATTCGTTATCGTTTTATTTCCTGCTAGAAACTAGATCTAGGTGTGTAACATAATGTTTACAACACTCCTACTGGTGACAAGTAAAATGAATTCGAAGAAAAATGTTGAGGCATATGTTGCTGGTTTTCACAGTGATTTCTCTCTTCAGCTCCTCAATGCTGTTTGGAATATTTCTATAAACAGGATCTTTCGACAAGTAACATCACAAATCCGAGAGTGTTCTATCCCTATTTTTTGGGTGACATTCTCCTCATAAATCTCTGTATGAACCAATCAAGTGCAACATAAACTGTATGCCCGGTGACTCCAACTTTCTGGAACCACTATGAACCCCTGGTGACTTATAACTTGCCCTAACAAATTACACCCCACTCACCCCATCACCTTCAGACAGTGCATCGCCATATCTTTTTGTGTTTCCAATGCAGTAAACCTAATTTGGTGGCAATAATTACAGGCACAGTACTTTCTAACCAATATGTACACACTCATTTGACTCCAGCTTACTTGCTGCTTGGCTGGGAGTAGGAACCTCGCCTAGCCTAACCTTGGAGTAGCAAGGTATGTTAACACTATACTCCAGACATGTTCTAAAGCCCATTTTTCACCCTCAAGCTCCCCAAAACTTGCCAATTATCGCAATATAACACTCAGAATTCTGAATGACCACACATATATTCAAACCAACAAAGGCCAAAAAGTGACAATAAAACTGAAAAACAATGGACAATAATGCGATGCTTTGGCCTGACTGTCCAAACTGCATTTTGAACAGTGCAAAGGTTTCTGTAACACAAAAGAATAGGTCGAAAGGATTGTCCGTAAGCAACATCCATGATTTACAATCATATGCAAAATTCTAAGCCACAATGGACTACATGCAGTTACCCCAAAATAGCAAAAGGGTGGGCACTTAAAGCAAATTTTGAACAGGCAATAAAACAGACCTATGTTGTTTTTTTTTGTAATTTCGTAGAACTCTAAATCCACTTATAGCTGTTTCAATTTGTAAAAACTGGCAGTCATTTCCTTAAAAATAAAATTTTCAAGAAGCAAACATGTGGGCAACATTTTTGAATCTCCCTCTCATATGCATGTATTGATTTCTAGGCTATAATTAAGCTCTGTACTTGGCACAGAGACAGAAATTTCTTTATACACGACTCTGCAGTGATAAAGTAATTACAGATGACTCAGCGCTCATAAAAGTAGTAGGTAGCCGCATGTCACCAACTCAGAATTGTGACAGGTAGGTATTCAGCCTGGCGGTTGGCAAGGACATGTCGCTAACTCATACTAGTGACAGGTGGGGATTTAAAATATCAGTGATGTCACATGTCATGCATCACCTACCTACCCAAGATGAAAGAGAACTCCACTAGGTGCCTGAAGATGGCACTACAGTACATGGCACACCATTAAAGGTTACAACTTTCTACTAGCAGAATGAGCTCACATCAACAACACTGAGACAGGAGATCACCTTAACCTTCATCAGAGTGCAATTATGCAATCAAGGGCAATTTTGTTTCACAAGAATATCAGTATTGGAAGACATGCCCACAAAAATGCTGCATCAGAATCAATTTTAGGCCCAAAATTAAACTAGAATGCAATTTTTCATAAAAAGTTCAGAATTAAAATTTGTGGAGACAATGTTTCTTTAGGGTGGAGCAAATTTTTTTTGTTCAAAAAGCCTATATTTGGCAGTTTATTTTGAATCAACTGCAGATTAACATATTTGTACAAAAATTACATCTAATATCCGTTGGGAGTATGGCATGATTTTAGTGGCCTCCACTGACCACTATCTTCAGACACACAACATATGAACAGTCCTGTGCTTGACCTGCTTGACTATCACTTCATCTGAGGTCTGTCAGGCTCCAGCTGGGCATCTCCTCACTAACGCAGTACTTGTATTTCTCCCGTGGTGAGCCTCAGCTGTACTGTGTTGCACCATAGCGCTCTTCTTTTATTTGTGCACACCTTGACTGAAGTGCCTTCAAGAAGTCTTTCATTACTCCAGACAAGGCCTGGTCAATTAGGCCCTGTGGTAGCCAGCCCTGTCAACAAGATGATATCATGTAATGTGAGGACACCAAGTGAGCAGAACAGGAATTAATGCAATATGAGGACACCAAGTGAGCAGAACAGGAATTAATGCAATATGAGGACACCAAGTGAGCAGAACAGGAACTAAAGTAGTAAATAGCAATATCAACATTTAGCCCAACACCTTCCTCTGATACCGATTACATATTAAAGTGAAAAAATGTTGCACAGATGGTTCCCGGCTTATTGGATTACGTTCCAGTAGTCAGCGCCAACACAACAGTTACTGAAATTGAGAAAAGTGCATAGCACTGATATACACCACAAATGGCAAAGACAACTTGTTCGATTCTATAGCCCAACAACAACTTGGGAAGATGACCCCTGTAGCCAATATCTTACACAACTGATTAACTCCATTCTTGCATTTATGGTTGGAGGGCCACCTCTCTTTTGTTCGATAATTGCTCTAATCTCCAATAAGATCTTATCTAGCCTGAATGGGCTGAGGTGTTTAAAACAAACGTTAAGTTATAACATATTTGAACATAAACCAACAGCATTTCTGAATTCCTCGTCAAATGCTGATCATGTTTAGTTTTTGAATCGCCAAAATCGCCCAACTACAACAAAAGTTACGACAATCTATTCTAATTCCCGAACGTACCAACTCGCTCTGGGTTTGACTGTGTTCACACGTGGTCTGATAATTGGCCTGCCTGTTGTCATACCAGACAAAAGACTGTACTTGGCAGTTAACAATGGAGCTAGATGTTATCACACGCTCACAACCCTCTACGACTGAACAAGAGAACACCGTCATGGCATAAGCAGTGTTCACATGGAACCATTTATTTTATCCATGGTTCCCAATTGGTTGTTAGGTTACACAGGTCATTCTTCCGTAGGTAATGGTCAAATGTCTCAATTCTTTGTCTGTCATCCTCATGCTCTCTATTTTGTTACGAATTTAAACTTCACGCACAAATTACTTACCTTTAAGTTGACGTTCATTAGCCAGGTGAACTCTGTCTGCATTAGGTTACCGTTGAATGGTTTGGCAATCCAAGCCCCAGTCTTGTTCTCGCCTCTGATATGTTCTTTGAACTCAGGTTTAGACGGGTGTTCAGCTGCCACACCAGCCAGGATGTATGCCCCGTCCCTCTCCGCCCAGTGACGCACATTTACAAAGTCTCGAGTCGACACCATGCCACCCATAGCCTCTGCGGCAATGTTGTATGTTACATCTGTAGACTGATCTATGCGTTGTATGATCTACAATTATGTTACAATCTTCAAGGCTTATGTTCAGCACATTCCCATACTACGGATAGGTACATGTAAACAGAAGGGAACACTTGTGTTAAAAATTATAAATAAATCATAGAGAAAACGAATCTCTAGTTTCTGCGACCAACACAGAGTCACCTTCCCTGCTTCAACATACATGTATCATAACATTATCAAGTCATAGGTAATGGTCTGATATAGCGTGCCCGAATTTTGAGAACCAGTTTTCTCCAATAAATAACAGGCATCAAACTGGTTCTCAGAATACGGGCACGTTATATCAGACTATTGCCAAATCATATACTTGGTGCCTAATTTACTGTTTGCTTGAAAACTGAACACGTATGGATGAATGACTCGACACCTGATTCATTAACATCCCCTTTGTTGAGCTCACCTCTGCAGCTAATACTGTGCTGTTCCAAGACAGTTGATTTTCAAAGTTGTATGCTATTTCTTCAAAGACATCTTTTGGAGGTATATCTATGAAACCCTGAAAGCAAAAAGTGATTATTTATGAAATTCAATCAGTACCACCAAACTGGTGAACTCATTGGTCAGCATTTCTGGTCATATCTGAAATCCTATTTGTTGATTTTGACCTCGACCATGAAAAGTAATCAGCACCAAGGGGACATGATACAAGGTAACACGTATGATATTCCCCGAGATAGTGAACCAGTGCACAAATGCACATGAAAAGATTTTTTCTTTTTTGAAAAATTTATTCAGTCATACTCACAGACAAATATAAACAAGTCGTAAAACTGAACTGGGATAATTAGAAACTGTTACAATAAGTTGATATTATATGCTGTTTCAGTGACTCACAAATTCGCTGAACCATACGATGTTTCAGCCTTTTTCTAACAGAAGAACCATAGTCAGTGGTTCATCGACTGTTGAAAACTTGCAATTGGCAATTATTTGGAAACTAAATCTCACTTTTGGCCTTGGCAAGCATTTGACAAATCTCTGGCGGTATATGCGACACTTACCGAATGTAATTAATATTTAATTCAAAATTTGAAAAGAATTTTTATCGATGGCAGTGTTGGCTATAAAAAACTGTATCGTACGTACTGGCCTGATCATAGCAAGTGCATTGTATTTGTAGCATAACCTTATACAGGACCCTAAAAGGCTATAATGGTATGTGCAGGCCTGATCATAGCAAGTGCATTGTATTTGTAGCAGAACCTTATACAGGACCCTAATGGGCTATATGGTACATACTGGCCTGACCATAGCAAGTGCATTTGTATTTGTAGCAGAACCTTATACAGGACCCTAACAGGCTAAAAGGGTTTGGTAGACCCATCCCCAATGATTATTTCAATAAGTGACCTATGATTTTTGGCAATTTTCTTGTGTTAATCGGAAATCTAGGACATGCCGCTTTACATATTAATTCCCAAGCATGAGCTTTGCACAGAGACAATCACCACTTACACCTCACTAAATTGAACACTTTACAATCACCACTTACACGTCACTAAATTGAACACTTTACAATCACCATTTACACGTCACTAAATTGAACACTTTACAATCACAATTTANCTCGACCAGAAGAGGCAGCACCTGATTCATTAACATCCCCTTTGTTGAGCTCACCTCTGCAGCTAATACTGTGCTGTTCCAAGACAGTTGATTTTCAAAGTTGTATGCTATTTCTTCAAAGACATCTTTTGGAGGTATATCTAAGAAGCCCTAAAAGCAAAAAGTGACTATTCATGAAATTCAATCAGCAGAAGAATCATAGTCAGTGGTCCATCGACTGTTGAAAACTTGCAATTGGCAATTATTTGGAAACTACTTACAAGTCACTAAATTGAACACTTTACTGTCTGCATGCATTCACCTCAGCTGTCTGACCTCCTACAGTAATACACCATGTACTTTTACAGTTGGACAGTAAAACCTAAAGGTTTGTTACATTTGACAGTTTACTGCCTTGAAGAGAGTAGAGGGATGACGCAAGAATGCTTTAAGAGACAAATCTATCAAATCACCACTCAATGTAGGCTAAAATGCTTAAAATACAAGGAATGGCGAGGCGTTGCATTTGTGGTGGTTGTGACAATTTAGTATATTTGACCACACGGTGGCTCTCTTTACTTTCTGCGGGACATCAGGGAAGCAAGAGTAATGCCATAAGTTTGTACAAGAAACTCTTGCTTCCGTGGATATGACACATTGGTGCTGGGTTACGTTCATATGTCACACTAACGTATGTTGAGCTAAGAATCTTTCAATTGAACTTTTTTCCTTCTAGTTTCTCATTTTTGTGATTCACGCTTGTGACACGCAGTGCTACAAAGGAAGGTTTAACGATGCTGATATTGCAGTTATTTGTCAAAATGATGGAAACGGTGGTTTTAAGTGCTCGAAACCAGTATTCTCCGAAATACATTTTTAAAACATAATATATTTGTTAATAACATACAGCCAAGCTTCAAATCCACCAGCACAACCAAGTCGGGTACCAGATCCAAACCAACACCCACAAACACACCTTTTTATACACCAACACCCACACGCATTCACACAAACGTGCACTGTGATGTGCTGACCTCCCTCCCTCTTTCCCCCCTCCCTCTTTCCCCCCTCCCTCCCTCCTCTCCCGTCTACTTCTAAATGTTCAACTGAAATCATGCATTTCTTTTCTCATAGATGCCAGTCCCTACATTTCAATAGAGTGTCTCAAATTTCTCAGTCCTGGAGGCCCTTGGATTCATGCAGTGCACGGTACTTACCACCAGTCGGAAGACTTTGCCCATCTTGTCCACTTTCCTTGAGCTGACTATTCCTAAACACACGTCATCACCAGACTCCGCCTTCCAACCGTCCTCGTCTTTATGTAATGACCAGGCACGTTCAAGACAATCACTGCTTGCTTTGATATAGCTTAGTTCCTGAAATGCACACCGGGGTAGAGCAAGAGTAGAACAGGCTGCCTGATATAACAGTCACTGATGCTGTCTCTTTAGAATGGCCCAGAGCTACTGCAGCAGGACTATAAACCATTAGCTTGCTGCTAACTTTATTGAATTAGCAACTTCTAGAGGTTTTCATACATTTGTCCAACAACTCAAAAGTTTGGAGTTCAGTAGAACTACCTAAAAATTTGGAGAACCCTAGTGAAAACTAAACATACAAAGTAGAAATAATACAAGTATACGTAATGCAATGTGTACATTGGAAACAAATTTATAAACAAGCGGTACTCAATGCTAGTCTAGCTTGTGCAGATTTTAGTGTTCTCAGTGTCCTTTCATACACTTGGCAACTGAAGATACATGCTCTTGTATGGGAACACGAAGTAACAACTACCCGTTATTCACTGCAAAAACGAAGAGATCAAAAGCATATAATTTAAATTAAATCTAGGGGACTTTTTTATGAATGTGGCATAACACTAAAGGTCAGAAACTTGGTCTTACCTTCTCACTTCACAAATGGCGAAAAAAAGGTTTTGCCAAATAACTATTAAGAAAGAATTTATAGGAATTATCTCAGTACCTAGCAATTGAATGTGTAAATTCTTACATACTGCAGTTTTGCTCTGATAAGTGATATTCAACTATTTTTCTGAAATAGTTGACAATGTGTGGAGCGTAAGACCAAATTTCTCACTCAAGTATTCAGTCCTGTTTCATGACACAGACCCCTTATCTTTGATCGGAACATCAGAGGAGAGAAATCTAAAACTGACGTGAAAACATAAAGAAAGGTGTGAAAAACAATAACCTTGAAGAGACCTCATTACCAGAGACGAGATTGTTGAGCACACTAATTGTGTTGTGTTGGACATGTTGATTGAGTTGTGAGTTTTAAGTTGACAGAAGCATTGATCATTGAATTCAAGCTCACAAGTCTGAACTGCGGTGACACGCGGCAAGAACGCATAATTATATGCTTACTACAGTCTCCTGTGTCTGTATTCTATAACACAAGGCATTCTTACCTCAGGGGTATATATTCCTGAGCGAGATATATTGCGACTGTGACCCCGTGATGCCCGGGCTGACTTGAATGTCTCACTTTCATCATCAGAGCCTGCAAACACAACACATAACAACTCAACATATCACAGTGCAATTACACAGTCATTGACCACTGGCCATGCATGTTCAATCACTGGCTACAGGGTGGAACAATATTCAACCACTGGTTACAGGGTGGAGCACGGAATACTATGTATTTCAACAATAAGACTTAAGAACCGTTTTAATGAAACTTAGTACTCACCAGGGGGTGCTAGTGCATGAAGGCTGCTCTATTCAACACCTCACTAGATTAACAGCACTATCATCACCATGGGTGTGTCAGTGGGCTCACAGACCCACATGATTACCAGCCGAGAGTACATGCATTTCTATGGCTAAAATTGTTGCCACACTAGCGCCACCTAGTATACTTAAATCCACTCATTCAATTGCGTCCACAACATACCTGTGGGCGACTCGTATGGTGAGTAAAAGTTATCTGACTGATATACATTGGAACGGTTGTCCCTAAGTAGTGGTGTTCGTTCGCTGGGACGATTAACAGTAACTGCAAAAGACAAGGAACATTGGCTGTCACATGACTATCATGACTGTGTACCTGTATTGGACGACGAGGCAATCACTTTCGTTTAAAATACATCACATCTAATCACATACCCTTTTCACGAAATCAAACATGTTCCCCTAAACCAACCACTACGAGGAAGAAGTACCACTTCATACAGCCAGGTGGCGGTAAGAGTCACTTTTTCCACCTGATCAGCCTATGTTACTTTCTGAAAGACCAGACTGGTCACATCTGGTGGACAGGAAGTAGCCAACAAAGTATAATCTTACCAAGGAAAGACAGTCAAGAGTTTTGAATCAACCTGATGGAAGATGATGTTCAACTGTTGCCAATCTAAGTTAGTCTGTTAGTTCATAAATGACCTATACTGTCTAGTTCACAAATGACCTGACTGTGTATTGTACTCCAGACTAATGGAGTTTTAATAAGAAGAGGTTTTAAAAAAGTACAAAATATTGTGTGTAAAGTAGAGTTAACTATTATTTTGTTGCCATGTCATCCACCTGACAACAAACTTGCTCTGATTCCAGTTCCAAGTTGATAGCTATTGACTTTCAAAACTAATGGTACAGTAATTTTTAATGAGGAGTTGACAAATCTCATTACAATTCATGTGGCTTTGTCAAAGTTAAGGCAAACGCTCAGGAGGAAAAAGAACGAAAAATAAAACTGAATCATTTGAAAAAAAGCCAGAATTTCTGCTACAAGATTTCACCAATTATCAATGAGAACAAATTTTGTGAACTTTTTTAAAGCTACCGTATGCGACTGCAACAAATTGAAGATTCGTGGTTAAGATTTCAGCAAATCAGTCATTTGTCATGCACCTTCAACTGTTTGGTACTTTTATTCATTTATTTATTGTGATATTTAAGATGAGGGTGATAGTACACATTGAACTTGCACATCTGTCAATAGGTGGCGCTTTGTTGATGGTGGAAGACAGTTGGACTTAGTGTAAAAAGGTTTTAATTTGGCACCAATATGGCCGACAGCTGAAATCATATAATCTCATTGTTCATGTACTATAGTACAAAATTAGTTTTGCGTGATATCTTACCCATCTCACAAAAGTTTGACAATTTCTGGGAAATCACAACAATGTATGAAGACCTTGGAGAATGATAACAGACCAATTTTGGCAATCTTTTTTCTCCAAAATTGACGAAAATTTTACCGTACATTGCTGAGAATCAGCAGCATTTTACCAAATGCTGTTTAGTGACAGCAGTACCACACAAAGCGTGCTAACAGCTATTTACAAAACTTGATTACATCAAGAAGGCAAACAAATACACAACTCCACCTGTCCCTCATATTGGCACTCAAACTGAAAAATCTTTACTGTAAACACGACAGAGACACATACATCCTTCCCTAGCTCGTTGCTCCAGAGGCAGTACTTTGAAATCCAGAAGCCAGACCTCGACCCAGGCCAGGACTAGGGAGGATATAACCAGCAGGATCATCAACAAGTACTTGACTGTGGAGTTGATGGCAGGGGTCTCTGTGGCAGTTACCCACTTGACTAAAGAGGGCGGTGTTGTTGGTGATGGATCTGTCCACTAAAGGAAGACGAAGACAAGGCTTATCAAGATGCATTGAAACCTGGAATAATCTTTTGCTCACAAGCTACATAGTGATGTTCCTGAGTATCTTGAGCCCCAAGCTAAAGTTGAACTTTCACACCAATGTGTCTTGATTTATAGACAGAATTTGATGTTAATATTTATTCAAACTTAATCATCCTGAATGGAAGACTTAAGCAGACCAATATACTGAAACGGTGTTACAACCAAATGAATACGATTGCCCATATCCAGATATTAGTCAGCACAGTCTATTGGAAACGATGAGTAGCAATGGTGTGCAATGGCCTCAGCATGCAGACTGAGAGCTCTTACACCAAAAAATTTGAGGCGTCGAATCGTCAGAGGTTGAATCGTTGAAATCAGTAAGAGGGATACCTGTTTCTAATTTTAAGAGTTAACTTGTTCATTTGAATAACAAGACTTTCATAATATTATTTAACAGATTTCGTCTTCTTATAGTTGAAAAAGAGTGGTTTACTTCCGTGAATCCAACAGTGGCTGCAACATAAGACGTACAAAATTTCAATTGCATTTTCCATTGTACCATATTACTTGCATTTTTCATTGCGCAAAGCGATTCCTAATCGGAATTTTCGCAATGTTCTGAAGTCCTTTGACGGCATCGAAATACTGAGAGGACAACAGAAACACAGTCTCAGCAAAGTACTTCACGAGAATGGGAGGAAGACCCATGGGCTCAACAGTTACAGACTCCACATCGGCAAAATACTGAGAAATGCATGGATGTTTCTATGCTACATGAGTGTATATCAGACATGCCGCTTAGATTCACAGGCTGTTTACCGCCAGATTCACTGTACAGCAGGCATACATGACAGGATGTCTGCAAAAGATCAATTTTTGAATATCATATAATAATTAATTTTTGATGAAGATAAAGAGGACATTTTTTCGTTTTAATTGAACAAATAGGTGACATCTTAAGAAATACGTTGTGGGTAAAGTTTTCTACCCAAGGGTAACTTTCGTGGAAGTTGAAAACAAAGGAAATGAGTTCCTTTTTATCGTGCTACCTCAGTCTGTAAAGGGGTGGAGTTTTATGATGATGATTCTTGTAGAACTTGGGGAGGAGGGTATCCCAATTCTCTGGAACTTGGGAGGAGGGTATCCCAATTCTCTGGAACTTGGGAGGAGGGTATCCCAATTCTCTGGAACTTGGGAGGAGGGTATCCCAATTCTCTGGAACTAGGGGAGGAGGGTATCCCAATTCTCTGGAACTTGGGAGGAGGGTATCCCAATTCTCTGGAACTTGGGGAGGAGGGTATCCCAAATTTTCACGCACTAAAGATTCAACCGTAATATAAGACTAACTTCAAAAGAATGGAAATTATGAAGGCTGAAAGTTCCTTAAGTAATCACTAGTTAGTTATCCCAGTTTTTGGCAACTGTTATTAACAAATCGACCTTTCCTCCTAAACATGTGGATCATCCCACTCTTAGTATTTGCATGCCGGGTGGAACGTGCCGGGTGGAACGTGCCGGGTGGTACGTGCCGGGTGGAACGTGGCGGGTGGTACGTGGCGGGTGGAACGTGGCGGGTGGAACATACCGGGTGGTACATGTCGGGTGTAAGTACTGGGTGGAACGTGCCAGGTGGATCATGCCCAGTGGTACATACCGGGTGGTACATGCCCGGTGGCTCTAATGTCATTTTTAGCCACTCTAACAAGGTGGTTTTGATCTATGTAGTCTCAAACAAAAACTAAGTAGTAATAGATAAATATGAAGAACTCACTGAATATAGGAAGAGCTTTACAATAACATAAGTACATGTTAAGAGTGTGGAGACCTGTAAAAGATGAGGCAAGTCATTCAGTTACTGTTACAATGAATGAAGAACCAAGTTAACACATATGCAGTCACCTATATGTATCATGGCTCTCTCTCACCAGAGGGGAAAGGTGCCTGTGAGAGCAGAATTTTATCGAGTGAATCAAAAATCCCTCGTACAGGAGCCGGAAATTCGAGGGACTGTGTGAGATCAAAGTGATTAAAAGCCCGAGGGGATTTTGCAATCAATGAGATGGAATTTTAGGCCTGATGAGTGTCATTTTGTGAGATTTTAAAACATTTTTCAGCGAGGAATGGAGACAATATTCCAGCCAATATTGAGGCATCGAGGGCCCTATGTACAGGCTTCAGTACTACAAGCACAGGACAAATCAATGTTGGGCTGTGTGGATCTAGGACCATTAATAGTAACAAATATTTATGAAAAAAATGTGAATTTGAGTCTGAAGAAGTTAGTACAAATTTCTTAAATTTCAAACTTGATAAACTGATGGAACGACCAAAGACATAGAAACATAGAATGGTGTGTTACAGCAACATCTAATGACTGCATAGACTAAATTAGGGTCAACTCTCACGAATGTAGGACACACTATAGTACAAGCGCCTGAACTTTCATTTTGGTTTTTTTCATATCTGATAGCACCAAATAAAGCTGCACAGTACCATGATCACATTATGTAAATCTACCATGATGACACACATTTTTGAAATGTGCTGGGCAGTAATGAAAGATCTTGAAAAATGAAAAAAGACAACTATCATAATACCAATTAGTTCTGTCCGAAATTTCTAAGATTTTAAAATAGGTATAACATAATTATACTCACGGCAACAAACCATGGTTTTTGACTTCTAAATAAGGCATAGGAGAGAATGAGGATGAAGAAACGGCCACAAGCCATCCACTAAAACACAAGGACAGTTACGCTATAACAACCGCATGTCGGGGGTAGTAAGTAAATTCCTACGCAGCACTAAATAGGTCAAGCTTAAATTGCAAACTTCAAACAGGAATAAATCAACTTAGCAGAAGTGAATCTTTCTGTTGAAATAATCAACAAACTCCAGTATGTCCACGGTTTCATGGCGTTTAATTAGGAACGCTAGCTCGCCATTTTGAAATCCAAAACAAAGAGCTCCACCACAAAACATGGATCATAACTAGTTTTCCAAGATGGAACTGCATGCCACTCTAAATGTGACATATCTGTAATACTACTGGCAGTTCAGGTGAACACCCACTAACGGGTGCAGTGGCATGAAGCAGTCCCAAATGGGTACTCAACCTACGTGAGTTCCCTAAATCTACTATGTATTTGTGGACTAAACAAAACACATATCGTTCTTTCTTACACTCATCTGTAAGAGTTCCGTTACTGAGTCAATTTTTGGGTTTGACACAAAATCGAGAGTGAACTCTACGTTGAAATCTCAACATTATTGAAAATAAACAGCTGTCTTTTCACGAAACAACATTAATTCAAGTCCCAATTTATATTCATTGAGCTATGGACTCAGTTTTTAGAAAATGCCATTAGTCAGACAGGAGCTAATCTGACAACATGACAGGAAAAGATCACATCTGCGAGCAAAGAACAACAAGATTACGCTCATGATTTAGGGTACTTAGTTGTGTTTCATGCAACCGTGCAACTGTAACCCCAAATTTTGCAAAAATCCCTAACAAGTCCAGGTTCTGTTATGTTACGTTGTTTCTCCACTCAAACGCATACACGAGTCAATAATTAACAATTTGCATTAACTCGAGTCCCACAAGAAGAAGAAAGTTCATCTGAGTACGGTGAAACACCACTTATCTGTAGGCTGAGTGCGCAAACTAGAACAAACCTACAGCACAACCAGTAACAAGCAAAAACCTGACTTAAGCAAGTCCGAATTTTGCGAGTTTTACTGTACGCAAAAACAAGGTTGTGCAACTTATTTCCCACAGAACAAACTCTCGACATTTTATGGAACTTAAGAAAACTCAAAAATATTTTTTTATGAACATAACCCCGCAGGCATATTTATTGAAGATTGAATATCCCATCTCAGCAGAAGTTGTTTATCAGAGGTCTCATTCCCTGGATTCGGATGACAAAACAATTCCTTCTAAAATAGGAATTAAAAAGCCCTCGTTATGAAGGATGCCAAATGTTGCAAAGGTATTTTAGAATTGCACAAGTCCTAGAACAACCAACTAAACCGAGTTTGAAGGTACCCTCCCAACTACATTGTTCACATACAGTACAAGCCTACAGCTGTATGACAGACAAAATGACCCGCAATACCATCATGACAGCTGGGCAGAAGCCGAATTCAACGTCGCGAGTAGTTTTCTACCACGACCAAGAATGGAGGGGAAAAGTTAGTGAGGTGGCCAACCCATTCAGTAATTAGAATTTTGCCACCCTTATAGTTATGACCAGCAATTTTTGCTGTTAACAGCATTAGTCGTCATGACAGGAAAATGTCATTTTGTCCGATTACTTTTGTCTTGCACTGTATATCATCAATGTCATTTTGTCTGATTACTTTTGTATTGCACTGTATATCATCAATGTCATTTTGTCTGATTACTTTTGTATTGCACTGTATATCACCAATGTCATTTTTCCGATTACTTTTGTCTTGCACTGTATATCATCAATGTCATTTTGTACGCTTACTATTGTCTTGCACTGTATATCATCAATGTCATTTTGTATGATTACTTTTGTATTGCACTGTATATCATCAATGTCATTTTGTCTGATTACTTTTGTATTGCACTGTATATCATCAATGTCATTTTGTCTGATTACTTTTGTATTGCAATGTATATCACCAATGTCATTTTGTCTGATTACTTTTGTATTGCAATGTATATCATCAATGTCATTTTGTCTGATTACTATTGTATTGCACTGTATATCATCAATGTCATTTTGTATGATTACTTTTGTATTGCACTGTATATCATCAATGTCATTTTGTATGATTACTTTTGTATTGCACTGTATATCATCAATGTCATTTTGTATGATTACTATTGTATTGCAATGTATATCATCAATGTCATTTTGTATGATTACTATTGTATTGCACTGTATATCATCAATGTCATTTTGTCTGATTACTTTTGTATTGCACTGTATATCATCAATGTCATTTGTCAGATTACTTTTGTATTGCACTGTATATCGTCAATGTCATGTTGTATGATTACTTTTGTATTGCACTGTATATCATCAATGTCATTTTGTATGATTAATTTTGTATTGCACTGTATATCATCAATGTCATTTTATACGATTACTTTTGTATTGCAATGTTACAAACTAAACAATAATTCTACTCACCACAATATCAAACATTGAGGCCCTAAAGTCGTAGTTTTCAACCTCTTCCATGAAGGATTCCCGTAGTGCCAACTGTCCAGATAAAAAGTAGGAAATTTAAACATTCACCTCATTTAATACCAAAGTCTAGACACATTTTTACACAATATATCAAGTCACATCAGGGTAAAACTGCCAGGACAGTTTAAAATTGCTTTTCTGAAGCTCCATTATGCTTTCAAGATGAGTTATACCGTGTTCACAAAAGGCTTATCAAGCAAGCAAATTCTAACCAAGACGAAGTTCAATGCCTAAATTTCAAGTAATTTCCAGTATGCGGCAGTTTTTTTTAAATTTAGCAGGTGTGGAGTAGTTATTTATTCACAGTAAACATGACATAATATTTATTTATTAAGTTCTTCACAAAAAACATTGATGACATTATTAGGGCATCAAGTATAATATTTTTAATCAGCAGGTGTGGAGTAGTTATTTATTCACTGTAAACATGACATAATATTTATTTAATAAGTTCTTCACAAAAAACATTGATGACATTATTAGGGCATCAAGTATGATATTTTTGTAAAAAATAGGAAAAATAAGTGAAAACTCCCCACAAAATGGGAGTGGCTTAACATTTTTTCACTGCACAAAACACACAAAAAACAAAGTTTAGCTTTAAATCTTTATTCTACTAACAGTTCACTTTAACAAATTGTCGGTTACAGTCAATAATTTCATGTTTTCTGCAAAATTAGACAAAATGCTAGATCCCCCAGATGTACTGTATTTGAAGCTCATAGAAATAAGTTCACTCGACCCAACAATATTCGATTAGTTTGAAGTTAACTGTCAATTTTGAGAAACATCATTTGTTTGTCCCTTATTTGGACTTGACAAATAGGAATTAAACAAAGTAGGAATGTCAGACAAAAGAAGCAGAAAACAATGAGTTTCCAACAATTTGATGTAAAACAGAGGGAAAATAGGAAACTTGATGCCTTTAATCAATGTATCACGCAAGGCTGTAGATCTGATGAGCTATGAAACGGTAATTGTTGCACATCAGCCAAACATTGCAGTTATGTGTAATTCAGTTTTACAGAGGGCATGAGAAATGACTTTATGGCAAGTGCATGAGGAGGAGTCAAAGCAGAGAACTTGGGCGCATATGACATAAAAAGTATTGCCTGATGGCCAAGAGAGGTCACTACTCGCAGGGTGTCAAAGGACAAACATTAGCAGAGGGGTAAAGCTGGACACAATTACCGGAGTGTTAAAACCGCTCACAGACTGAAAGAGTTATAAAGAAGTAAGTGGACTTACAAAAGAAATGGACTACAAGGTACAAAAAGCAAGGTTTGCGTCAAGTAAAATCTTGCACTGACAGCTTTTTACGCAACCACTCTAAGACATCTGCGGATGTTTGACAACTGGTCACACTACGGTTCAGATCTTGGACAAGGATAACGCCACCCTCAGGCTCCTCATAAAGGAGACCATGCATATAGGGTTGAATCACACAGAACACTATCTGAACAGAAACATTGGTTTATTTGAGCTCCAATTCTTTTGATTTCTGGTCTCTGTCTTCACAACACATTTTGAGGTGTAACTGTGTAGACTGTTCTCCACCTGAGTTACCTGACTGAAATATTGTGAACATTTGTCTTGAGAATGGTTTAGTGACAATAAACTGAAACGTTGTTTGATATGTCATTGTTTACATATAATGCGCTGATTTTAAATTTCGTATTCATGGAATAACACTTTATTTACTTGCATGCCAAGAATATGCTAAATATCACAAACTAACGAGTTTTTACTACTCACCTGATCAATTACTACTGTATACAATGAACTGAATGATTCAAAAAGGAACATAATTGTAACCATGTAGTTGGTCTAAAGACTGTTTTGTCTTTGTCAAAAACTGGCAATTGTCTGGAGCTAAAAGTCTTTTTGCTAATTCTGATCCATCACCAGAATTCTTTTAATTCTTTCACGATTTTGCCATAACTTGCACGTGACTATGTGTGTCATTGTGATCACATTCAACGTTCTTAGAATCCGTCCAAGTTCAAGGTTAAACAGAAGTCCGGGGGTGCATGCATTAAATAACTTAATTTCATTGTTTAAATTCATCAATTTCACATCAAAAAACACCGGAAAGAACAACCTCAGCAGTATATCTGCTGTTACATTAGAACACTCGCAAACACTGTCTGACGATATATTAATTCGCTGATATCGAGTTATGAGCATTTATTGGTCGAAACATACTACGTAAAATCGGGACAACCAAACACAGCCCCGGTCATCCTACAGAGTGTTTAGTGTGAAAAGCCACCAGATGTTGCTGTTCCTTGTTTTCCCGTGGTTTATGGTATAACAAGGAATGGTGAGATATTGCGTTTGTGCTGGTTGTGACAACTTGTAACCATGCTGTGGCTTCACCTTCCCGAGGGACACCGCAGAGGCACGGATATGGCACAGGTTTGAACAAAAAACTCAAACGTTGGACGACATGACACACTGGTGCTCAATACGTTCATATGTTATACTCAGGCACTTTCAGTTGAAGTTGCTTTCCTTCTACTTCCTGTTTTTGGGATATTGAATTCGCGATTGTGACAAGCAGTGCACTAAAGGAATGTTTAATGATGCTGACAATGTAGTCATTTGTCAAAACAAGCTAAATGGTGGTTTTAGCACTTAAAGCTAGTCGCTTACAAATTTATTCAATTAAATGTCTCCAAGGACATCGCTGTGTATCACATTTAGCTGAGCACACCATCTCACAAGCTCACTTTTTTCCACACACTAGCCTTCAACCAATGTCATCCAGATTTACCTCTGTGTACAGCAGCCAGAGTATGAAGGTCAAAACAAGGTCAAACAAGACGACAAGACAGAAGGTTCTCCGCACGGCTGACATTCGGCAACACTTGGTGACGTGAGGATCTTCAATTACCTCAACAGGTGGCATCATGACACTACTGCTGCAAACAGAGTGCGAGATAATGACTGAGACGAAGAAACAACGTCGAGCTGAAAATTATCATTTGAATAAATGCTTCTGTTTCATACTCTGTCCGTAGTTACTTATTTTTGTAAAAATTATAAATCACAAACCTTATAGAAACTCACCTAAATATCTTGCGCAACAGAGCGGAACCAATAAATCATCAACTTTAAGTATGAGTCAGGCAGCTCCGAAACAACTTTGCATTTGGAAAACACGGTAAAAATTGTCTAGTTAAGGACAGTGAAAATTATCAATTACTTTGCTAAAGGCTGGAACTTATACTAAATCTAAAAAATAGGCACCACTGGCCACCCCCAAATTCAGCAATCATCAGAAAGATAGCAAAATTAACTATGTCCAAAATTCCGGAATTAATGCAGCAGCTACGCGTTTCAAATTTGCCATTTATGTTCTGTAGCACCTCAGCAGACATAGACATTGCTAGCTTTGAGCTTTGGGTGATTTGATACAATAGTTACAAACCAGAACATCCTTCAAGGAACTCAACAAGTTGAGCATTAGAGCAGATCTGTGATTGCTTTCCAATATTTAAATTATTCAACGTGAACCAAGATTAAACCCATAAAACATACAAGAGCAACGCGGAGTGTTGAAATGCGCCCACGAATGCACCGCAAATGGGGTGCTTCTAGGGTTATATATTTTTGTATCATAAAAAAGGCCACTAGATGACGCAAACCGTCTCATTCATCCAAAAGCAGGAAGATGCCATCACTTCTTTAATAGAAAGCTACATACCAAATTTCATAAAAATCTGTCAACGAACTTCAGAAAAACAAAAAGGGAAAACTAGGGAGCACAGTGTTCGTTAGATTCGCTTAAAAGTTGTCGTCGTTTATTGTTAGCTTCATACACTTACTAAAAGTTCCTGCAAAGGGTTGAGGAGATTCAATTATGGGCGCAAAACAAAACTACCACTAAGAGGCACCACAGTAGTCAAAGTCATCGTCAACCGTCCTCTCCACACTGATAACATTTATGCCAATTTTCAAAATCATCCTTAGAATGGTTTGGTTGATAAAGGGTCGAATCAAAACAGCAAAAATGGCCACTAGGTGAAGCAAAATACCTTAATTCCATCCGAAAACAGGATAGTATTAGCTCACTAATAGATGCCTATATTCCAAAAATCCGTTAAGGACCTTAGATTGAAGATGCAGAGGTAAATGTAAAAAACTTAATTGCCACCAGGGGGCACACCGGTGGTCCGATCGTCGTTTGTTGTCAACATCATATAAATACATTTGCTAAATTCAATAAAGACCCTGCAAACAGTTTAAGAGATACAGCCATGGGCACAAAAAAACTGCCACTAAGAGGTGCCACAGTAGTCGAAGTCATCGGAAAATCATCATAATCGTCCTTTTCATAGTAAGAACATATATGCCAATTTTCACAATCATCCTTAGAGCAGTTTGGTTGATAGAGGGGTGGACACCAAAAAACAGGCTCGAAAATAGTAAAAATGGCCTACTAGGTGGCGCAAACTATGTCAAATCCATCCGAAAATGGGAGGATAGCGTCACCTCACTAATAGATGCCTATACTCCAAATTTTATGAAAACACGTTGAGGACCTTTGAAGATACAGAGGTAAGCATAAAAAATAAAATTGCGACTAGGGGGCACACCGGTAGTCGTATCTGTCCGAAAGTTCGCTAAGGCCGTCCCATCCACAAAAGGAACTGCTAGTACAAAATTTCATGAACATGCGTCAAAGGATTTTGGAGATAGAGCAGCGGACGCCAGGAAACCGGACGGATGGACACTGGACGGACGCCGGACGGATGCCAGATTGACACCGGACGGAAAAAGATGACGATATAATACGTCCACATATAAATACATAAAACAGCAATTTTTGTAATTTTTCAACGATTAACTTGCCAAACTCTGTGGGGAAAATGATTCATTTTTCGTGTAAATCATGTTATAATTCAGTTAATCCCAACAATACTGCACCGGTCGGTGCCACTGTTTGCATGCAAGATCCCAGCAGACAATCGCAGCTTGGAAATATCGTCATGAACAAAGACCTTCAAAAACTTCCAAACCACTCAGTCATGTCACAAAGTTACACCATTATTATTCAGTCTTTACATCCCCAACAGGAAACAAATTACAGAGTGAAAGACTTGAACCATCGGGCAAGTCTTTGGATATTTCTAGTTTATCTATCCAACGACCAAAGTTACTCTCCTTTACCAAAAAAAATCTTCAGTTATTGTCTAGAAATTTGGATTTTGTAATTATTCACAAAAAATGAACCATAGTGCATGACCCTGTTGAGCTACATACCCGTTATACCAAGTTCGCGAGAGCGCAGAATTCAATCTATGCCATCAAGCATCCGTCATGTTTCCTAACGCTAATCGTTAGTTGCACACTTAGTTCATGGTTTACGTACTAGTTTTCTCCAGATATCAACATTCCAGTGTCGCCAGCTAACCCCCTTCAGTGGCCATAAATTTGCAACTACAGTACAATTGAAAAATATTCAGACAAAATGAACTGGAATTCCCCTGGCCGTCATGACGGCTAGGCAGAACTCAAATTCACAGTCAGAGCAGTCTTCCCGCACAATCGAGAATGAAGGAAAAAGATAAGGTAAGGTCTCGAAGGCATTATGTAATTAGAATTTTGCCACCTTGATTGTTATTACAGTCATTTTTACTGTTAACAAAGTTGTCCGTCATTACCAGAAGGAAACTGTTTTTTGTCCGATTATTTTGTCTTGAAATGTAGAAAAGTTGCTTGGGGAACACTAAGTACTTGTCACTGGTGTGACCTTGTCATAAGAAACACGCATTACGGAATAAGGTAGAGGCACAGGGGCTCATCACTTACTTGTGATTTTGGGAGTTGTTGAAGCTGTTATATAGAATAGATCCAGCCAGGGCAGCTTCTTCATCCCGGCCAGGTGATTTACCTGCCATGTCTTCTAATTGCTAGAGAGACAGAGAAATGACAAAATGGAACTTAGCACACATTATAAGACAGACAGCACTAATAGCAAGCCTCTCCATGGCCTCTGAAATACAGTGATTGAACTTATGAGACGATGTTCTGTGAAGCAGTCCTATAGAGAGTCCCGTTTTGAATGGGTGTTCCATAAAATGAACATTTCTGAACTTAAGGAACACCGGTTAAGCAATTAGTTAATAAATTGTCCTGATTGAATGTACTTGAGTTATCTTGGTTAAACTTGTTGAAGATGAGAAATGAATATGATGTTAAAATCATGAGTCTTCATGTGATAGTGCACCAGGTCATTTTAAGATGGTTAATAAGTTCCAGCAGGTTTGTCGAGTCAGTAAAATGTAAAAATGAACACGTCAATACACATCTCCTAGGACCATCCTGGTTGTTAACTGGAAACAGAAGGAAGTCCAGCCAAACATAGATAATGCCGTGTTAATCTAATCAAAAGTTTGAAAATATTACAACATTTATCGGCTTACTGTGAATAGTGGCATTCTATTTAATATCAAGACAAGAGTATTTTTTCTATCAAATAGATTGTATAATCTGTATTAGTTACTATATTACTACCGCTGATAATAATTGCGCCTGAGGACCATAACCGTTACAGTGACCTAAGAGTCGTTTACCTTCCTGAAAGGTCTTATGTTATGTCAAGTGTAAACATGTATCTATAAACACAGTGCAAAAGGAAGTTTGTGCATTTATTTATTATGAATTCAAAAGGAGACAGGACAATGATTGGGTTCCGCATAAGTTTTCATTCACAATACCTTGCATTCATTTTATATTGGATTGCAATAAGGCATTTACTGAAATAAGTTATCCAATAATCAAGTATTAGTCTAGTATTTTTTACCTTACCAATGCAACGCCATCTTGAAAGCGGACGTAGATAAGAGGACAACAAATTGAATTTTCTGAATATTTTCAAAAAGGACTGGCGTCGCTGGTCAAAAAAAATCATAAAATATAAAAGACAAGTGAAAAATGACGGCAGGGAGACACTACAAGCTACCAATGGCAGCCAAAGCATCTTAGCACTGAAATGGCCGCATTATCATGCTGTCTCATTGAGAGCTGAAACAAACTGTGTTACTACAAGTGTATTAAAAATCATATTAACCAAGTCGAAAATTCAGCAAATAAGCAGTAAATGATGGCCACCAGGGGTCAGTGTCTGGAAGAGTATATTGACTTTGACTTAAACAAAAATTCGAAATCAAAATAGCAATACAATTTGAAGAATAAAACAGGCTCTTAAGCAATGCAGCCAACACAGGCCTGTTTCTTGAAAAGTCTATTGGCTAAAAATCAGGTTAAGGCTGAAAACCAGAAAATTTGTTCACAACTCAAAGTCAAAAGATAGCTAGACTAGAAAGAAGATATTTCAAAAAACCCTAAGACAAAAAATGAATTTTTGACTATCCGTAGTCAGATTTCTGACTTTTTGCTAAAATCAAAAGACAAAAGCCAATAGTCTCTTCAAGAAAGAGGTCCCACAGGGCGCTCCAGTAGTTAGGATCAACGTTGAACCAACTGCCGATATAGCTGGAATAAAAGTTTTGTAAAAGTCAATAAAACGCAAATTATTACCTCCACATAACAATCTGTGGGCAAATAATAGAAAAGTCCCGCAGGATTTGCTTTTTTGTTACTTTACGCATTTGAAGCTGCATTACAACTTGTTGAACCGGCTAAAAAAACATTGAATTCTTCAATCACCATCTTGCAGTGTGACGAATTAAGCCACGTGCATCATTCCTTTAAAACCAATCTTGTTTTGGGAGTAATCTCCCTTGTTCTGGTTTTTATACAGCGATCTTACTGTTCCTAGCCACTAACCTTATTATTACAATTTCATGTTGATGACTTCAGCCTGGGAAGCAACCCCTGGACAAAGATTTTATAGGATAGTATCTTTGCTCTGGACTCAAAACTCCACTAGAAAATCGACGGATTGTGTAATATTTGGACTAAACTTACAACTTGGTACATGAATCATGCGGCATGATACTTTGTAGTCTGAATCTGAGTCAAGTCCGAGTTTGGAGTTTAGACCCCTGGACCATCCAAAAGTAAGCTTAGACCGAGTATGGGGATTTCACAACATACCAAAGCACCATTTGTTACAAAGTGATCTCAGGTGAGCAAGTAATATTAATAGAATAGGCAAACTTCAATAGAGCTGAAGTCAGGGTTATATTGCTCTCATTGGTTCTGCATGTTTGGAACATGCACGCTTTCACATTCGTGTTATTAAAATTGATGCCAAGACGAGGTGTCCTTTATAATACAATGCACAACAGTTTTGGTATTTTTGCAGAGCCACCAAAGTATGCAAGTAGTGAATATTTGAGAAATATGATAAACGCCAAAGCTATGTCCTAATCTTCAAGGAAAATTCAATTTTGACTTGAATTTCGATGTTCCAAATTTCAGAGACTGTCCCAAACTGGAGAATTTTACTGGAACCTTCCACAGAAAAAATTACTTTTGAAATCCAGTGTTTTTATGGAGAAGGCTACTTAATTGCTATAAACTCTCCCTACGTCACAAAATTCAACTTCCGACTTAGATCACTTGCCATTATGAAATTGGCTTGAATCTGTTCTGAAGTCAAAATTAATGTAGATGTCATTCTGGGATTGGAAACAACTGTCTGGTAGTTGGTTATTGCTGAACACTAGACACTACTGTCTTATTTCTGAACACTAGGCACTAGACTGTTTTACGCTGCAGCATGGTCTTTAGCAAGCACGCAAATAGCTTCTCATCAGCACATGGAACAAGCTGATACCAAGTGTTGTTTTTAGTAAAACGTGGGTGTGTGTAAAAAACTATAGCCATACCCAATAGTGATAATTAAAAGTAAATGGGTTGTCTAAAGTAGCATGGAAAGGGGATACAGGTCATGTGACCTGGTTATCTAGCTGGGGAAGTGAAAGCAAGCAACTGTATTGGCTGGAACCTGGAGAGAAGAGAATACCACAACACTGGTTACCAGTGATGATCAGTAAGAGTGTGGAATGGAAATATATGCAAGATCAGTATGGCCAAAAAGCGTAATGGTACTGGTCTGGTGCTTTTTAAATTTATTACAGGGGTAAGGTATTGCAATTTAGTTGGTCATTTAAAAAAAAATCGCCAGCATTGACACAAGCATACGTGGTGCATATATCATGTTTTCTCATCCTAAACCAGCTTCATTGGTGCAGTGGCATGGTTGCCCTTACTTGTTCTGAGCCAGGTGAGCAATGTATTACCGGGGTATGTGCGCAATGAGTCATTCACTCTCACAGCCCGTTGTGACGTGATTGAACAGTTTAAAACCTTGCTTGTGTTGCTTTTGAAAAAAATATCAAGACCTTGCTTGAACTTGATGTCGGCTCGAGCTTTTTCTCTAAGTAGAGAGCAGCAGGTGTCAAACTGAGTCAGGCCCCAGACCACGACCACTATGCTGTCTTGGTTTCAGAGATGCACATCCACCCGATATGGAAGCATGGTAGTTCTTCATTTAAATGACACACATTTTGGTGCAAGACTGGAAATTTACTGTCGTATTTCTCAACAAACACAGACACGTAAAGAAAATG
This sequence comes from Phoronis australis, assembly GCA_002633005.1. Lineage (NCBI taxonomy): Eukaryota > Metazoa > Phoronida > Phoronidae > Phoronis > Phoronis australis. The sequence continues at coordinate 305,369 of NMRA01000420.1, read as the reverse complement.
TATACGGTATTCAGACGAAAAATAACTTTTGTGTTGCAAATTAAATAATTTTCTCTTATAAATCCAGTCTTAATTTTTCAAAATGCAAAATACATTAATTAGAAGCAATCACGTGTATCCCTGGTCACATGAACGTGCCCTATGTTGATAAACTGTTTTTTGCTCTCAATTTATCAGATGTCAAAATGAGGGACCAACACTCAGTATATATTGAATGGCACAATCTATTTCAAGAATTAGTTTACAGGTAATGAGTCTACACCCAGTTTAAACTAACGCTGTATTATTTAAAGATAGCAGTGTGAGAGAATTCCTAATCAGCTTCAATTTACAAACTTTGACAAGTCAATTAGTTTTGTGTGATGTAACTGAAGAACTACTTTATCAACACTTTTTCTTAAGCGCACTCTCCATTAGCTGGGATAGCCTTACTTCACACTATATTGCATATATTACGGTGCAGGTGAACAGTCACATTTAGAACCAAAGAGCCGATATCATCCATGACTCAGACACATTATTGACTTAACAAGTGCTGCAAACAAAAGTAGTAAAACAATCCATTTTTTAAATTTCAAATGATGACTTTCATTTTTGGTTTTGATTGACTTTTCCTCATAAAGCACTTGTGTTATTAAACATTCTGAATTCTTTTTACAGTCACTAGAAGTAATTCCCATTTGTTGCAAAATTGCAAACACGACCTCGACTTCACAAGTACTGAAAATTGTTTTCCTAGTGCCCAACATAAAGATATCTACCTGACGGGTCACGGGAGCTTCCTGGTTAGAACTACTTTGTGATATAACAATGTGAATATTCACCAGCCATCATACAGTAACATAGCGTCAAGGACAAGGATGCAGAGTATACGTGATTCACAATTATTTATCTAACCAGTATTTATCCGTAACCTCAGTAACTGTATGTGTATTTGTACTCTTAAAGATGATCAGATGAGGTCATCAAAGCTGCAAGAGAAATAGAATCGTACACATAAAAACATCATAGCCAGACTACTTACTTCAAAGGAAACAATACACATTGTCACTAGACTTGCACTAGCTGCCTGGGGTCAGGGGGTCATCATTGGTTGTGCTTCCTCGGCATCACATCTGCAGTGTTTGACGACTATGCCAATTTGCTGCGATAGCCGAACTTACCCGACCCGGGAATCGAACCAGTGACCCCAATAAAACTGGCGAGCGTGCTGGCCATTCAGCTAATAAGTGCCTGTTAGAGACTGACATACAATTCATCTACATACTACAACAAGGACTAAAATTATGACAAAAATGGAGAAACAGGTCTAGCCGTCATAAGGAAGTTGAGGCCGCTTAGTTATACAAGTCCAATAACCATGCAGTCATAAATGAACATTGACCCCAATAAAACTGGCGAGCGTGCTGGCCATTCAGCTAATAAGTGCCTGTTAGAGACTGACATACAATTCATCTACATGCTACAACAAGGACTAAAATTATGACAAAAATGGAGAAACAGGTCTAGCCGTCATAAGGAAGTTGAGGCCGCTTAGTTATACAAGTCCAATAACCATGCAGTCATAAATGAACATGACTTAACCATCTAAATTATCATGAACTTCAGGCTGAGGTGATAATAGGCAGTGACCACCGTCTCTAGCTGGCTCAGTAAAATGGTGATCAGTATCTAACTTCAGTGATGAATTACTGAATTATAACCAAACTTTGGCTACCGGGTCATGAACTTCGCAACTGCAGTGTAAATATCAATGGCAGAATTAAACTCACCCTATTAATGGGCATAGCAACAGAAAGAAGGGCTGAAGAGCTTGATTTCCGTATGTTTCACATGTGATGTGATACTTGGAGAACTATGCAAAACTGATACGTTGATGATCGTATAATGGGCCGATGAACATGGAAAACTCTCGTTCGCGGTCGGTCATGTGACATGAAGAAAAGTTAAACCTTGACCTTTGAAGGCGAATAGGGGATATCGGGGACAAATGTCGTCATGAGATCGGGGCGGTGGTAAACAACAACCCCACCAGTTGACCAGGTGTCAACATATGAACATAGAATACCAACAAACCTTTGCTAACGATGTTAAATAGCTGATTTTGATTTACGAGCGATCATTTATTGGTCGATACACATTACAGTAAAAATCGGGACATAAGTAGGTCCTTCTTTGTAGTGTTTAGGGTTAAAGTAGTCGCTCATGTCGTTATTCCGTGGTTTATATAAAAGGAAGGCCAACTAGAAGGCGCGGCTTGTCATTTTTGAGCAGTATTTGACCACGCTGTGACTCTTTTCACTTTTGGCGTGTAACATCCGCGAATGCCACGAGTTAGGTGTGACGAGAGGTCTGATGTTGATTCAACTGCGAGTCTTTCGTGAGTCCCGGCGTTTCCCAGTGGAAGCTCAGAGCGGGAGAGGGGTGCACGGTCTATTGGTGTTCCCTCACTACGGCCGGAATTTTCACTTTGGATTTTGATTGGTTTTAACATTTTACTTGAGACCCGTATTTCAGCGTATTTTGGTACATGTGCATTCACAGCCGCGAATTCGCCTATAAAACTGATGAGCCGCCCACACGACACTATTAGTCGTGGATTCTGCCGGGTCTCGATCCTATTCGCAGCCAGAGGAATCCCAAACAAACTAGCTGAATCTTATTTATTGGAGAGTCTTAGATATACATTCGGGATTGTTTTCAGTTTTTCGGTATTTTTCAAGCTCAAGTATTTTTTGGGCGAAAATTTGGGCGGAGATGACGACGGAACTTTATATTGTAAGTTTGTAGTTTGTATTCCGTCAGCGCATAAAAGCTCATACCTTTTTTCTTCTTTCACTCTCTATGAGTTGTCACCATGACCCTTTCGTATGCGATATGAACAAGTAAGAAAGTACACGACGTTGAAATAATTTTTATCGGCCACGAACACTGAGCTAGGCGATACTAAATAGATCGGTGTTGATTCCCGTGGCCGGTGCGGGTCGGGACAGCGGATGAACCCGCTATGGTGATATCTTCTACGTAAACAACATTCTGTCAGAACTTTCCTTTCTCTACTCTTATGTTCGCGTCCTAGTATGAGGAACGGAACAGAAATATTTTTTGTCTTGGCCAAGAAGCCGGCCATGATCGAGTGAACCGACGGGCACCCCGTGATCGTGAAAGCCGTTCTATCGATCACATTTTCATTACCTCTTAATTAACACCTAGGCTGCTGGTGAAATATTTTAGGATTGTATCTTTCATTTTTTCGAGTATTTCGTAGGTAAGTTGAGTTTCCGTATTTTGTCTTGTAATCCATTTGAACGTACAGGTTCGAGTCCATCTATCATTCCGGTTCCCGTTTTCGTGTCCAGTATTTTTCATTGTGATTCTGCCGGGCACTTGACGAATTACGTCAAGCTGGAAATTCCGTTCAGAAACAACCGCAAATGTTTCATATCGTTGGCCGTTCGAGTGAAAGTGTCGCGCATAATTACGCTCGTAATTACGACCTTTTGTACACTTTGTAGTAAATTCAGATTCTCTTCCGCGGGCACAGTGTAGTGGCGAAGGACGGTGGTGTCTCGATCCTCACTGATCGGCATCCATTGATCGTGAACGCAATAGCTGCTACTCAACCTGAACAGGCTGCCAAGGTTAGAGCATTGGATTTATTGAATTGACGTTTTTGTGGAACCGATCAATGGAAAGTTGGGTCTCACTGACAGAGTCCGACATAATAAACTCCATACCGGGGACAATCATCCCATTAAAACAAACATCCTCTCGCACAACGTGAAATTGTGGATTAGATTGAGAAAATGATCCGCATCAGTGTTTCATTGAGCCCCGCGCTATGGGCTTCTAATATGATTTGGTTCACAAAAAGGTAGATATACATGAGTTCGGGTAACTTAGCTGGACAGTGGTGTATTGATATTAGTGCGTTGAATTCTGTCACAACCAAAAATGTAATTCCACTCCCGAGAATGATTTGTGTTAGCCTATGATCAGTTGGGTTCGCTTGACTTGGCTAGTGCAGTGGCTTCTGACAAATTCCGATGGCGGAACTTGGACAAGGAGAAAACTGTATTTTACGCACCTGGTCGTGGTTTATGGGCATTCAAAGTCTTACCTTCCGTCTACTGGGTTCCACTGAGACGCCAGAGTGCCGGTCAATTATATTTTAAAGGGGTGTCTGTTGTCTGTGAATCCTCGTATTTGGTACTTCCGGTAACGGAATTTTCACTTTGCATTTTGAGTGTTTTTTTTTACTTTTAACTTGAAAACCCATTGCCCCAAAACTTGTCATGCACGCCCAGACTTGGATTTTGCCGGGTCTCACGATTCTATACTCTCAAAGAATCACAACCATCAACTGAACTAACGATTTTTGTTCTCTTTAGTGATCCTTGGTGCAAGTTTGTAGTTTTGTAGTTTATCTTTAGGGCGTAATAGACTCATTATATATGTTTACTTCTCTCGATCTTGTTTCACTCTCTATAACTCAGTTCTGTCCGTCAACCGCATGGCCGATGGTTTTCTCCGTCTGCTATACGAACGACGAGTAAGAAAGTACCGTCAAAAGGGCAATAATTTCTATTGGCTATGAACTGTCGACCTTTAGATACTACATAGATCGGTTCTAATCGGGTGCTCCACCGATTCCCGTTACATTTCTATAATAAACTTGGCGCGTGTTGGTCAGTGCGGGACTAAACATTGACACCAATGACGTAGGCCTCAGTTCGTATACGGCCGCCGTGGAGCTAATATGATTGTAGTCGCTTGTTTGGGTCAACCTTTATGCGCATAATGGGTATCAGCTTGCACTTATCACTTATAAGCTTAGCTTAGACGTATGCGCCGATATTTCAATCACTTGGGGTGTCTGATTTTCCCAGTCGTCGTCAGTTAACTATCTAGATCGGAGTATCTTTCCCCACTTTCCCTTGCATTTAATCTTTTTGTTTTGGAGTTAGATAAGGTAGTGATTCTCGTACAGTCTCGCACACGTAATCGACTTGTGGTGATCAGTTTTGTGGTACTTTACTTAGCAAAATAATTGTAAATAAAGAGTCCAACACAGTATGGAATGGTTTGGTGGTTCAGTCTCTGCAGCAATCCAGCAAGCCAAGTCCAACAAATGTCTCTTTGTTGTTTATATATTTGGTATGTTTTTAATTCTTCGATTTCGTTTTGATCTGATTCACTGCACAGTCAGCTGAATTTGTTCAGTGACTGAGTGACCGACTCCCAACCAGTCTCCTACGAGTCCTACAGTGAGCGACTCCCAACCACTGAACCAGTCTCCTACACTACGGTGACTGTCTGTGTCACTGTCAGTGGTTGAGGGAATGCAGTCTGTTGTGTATCACTGGAGCCTGGAGGTTGAAACGGCACTTGTCGGATGTAGCGGTCGCTGATTTTGAGAACCAGTCAATAGCTGAAGTAACGCATTAACGCCAACGGGCCTGTAACGGGTTTTCAAAATCAGGGACAGCTTTATCTGACCAGTGCCAGTTGAAACATAGCTAAGGCAATACAGGCAGAGAGGAACCACGCGATCTGAGCCCCCAGGAATTGAGCTAAATCTAGCCTTGGTACAAAGCTGTATACGTAAATATACAGCTTTGCACCTGTGTGGGTAAAAAAGTGGTAAGATAAAATCTGACACAAAATTGGAGTCATTAAAAACTACAATCTTCCTTGAGTAAACTAAATTATTTAATGGTGTTGGAAAAAATGGCGTTCTAGCGTTATTCTGCTGCTAAAGTTGTGGAGCGATCTTTAGCGACGGCTTTCGGCGCCATGAAATATTGCGTCACCTATTGGCCAGTTTATTTTTTCGCCGATTCTTCAATCAACTGTTCTTCTTTCGCGAGGTTGCGTACACGTCGCAACAAATTATCGGAACTGGTTTAACTTCATAAGTTTTTAGACTTTTGATACCGAAAAACCGAATTTCAGAAGAAATTTGCTGCTGCCAAGCTATCATCATCTGCCGAGAGATGTCGCAAAAAATTTAGGGAATGGCGCGTGCACGTGACACGAGCGTATTGTTTTCAAAACAACGACATACCTTTCATTATTAGAAAAGGCGGAGAGTTACGCAAGAAAATGACTTTTATTGCATTGTTTTTCACTTAAACGGTTGTAACGGGCAAGGTGAGTGTCGGTTGATTCCCAGATTTTGCATGCACCCCGACCGGTCTTTAGCTTTACATATTGATACAAGTTTCACGGCGCGGTGACGAGCAGAACTACCCAGGCTGTGTGCAATTTCGGGGTCTACGGAAGAAATACACACAGTGGTACCTAGCTGTATTTTGACGACAGTCTTCATACAGCTAGCTGGCTGGCTAGGCTAAATCATGAGTGAATCGTTAAATTGGCAACTTTGGCAGAATAACTGGCTATTCTTCTACCCTTCAGATAAACAAGGTTAGTGTGAATACAATCTCAGATTAGAGGCCCACAACATCAATCTGACCTTAGGCTATAGTTATGGACTAGCCATCTCCATATATTTTCAAAGGACGAAATCTGTGGTCTTACGCATAAACTGTGATGGCACTATTCACTATATAGTGAAACCCGGCAGACATAGTTGGTTTTATTTCCAGCAAGTACGTTGCCTGCTAATCGTATTCGGCTGTTGTGTGGCCGGGTGCATGACCAGTAGTACTGCAAAAAGTATTCGCGATACCAAGAGTTCTACTGTTGGAAGACTTTGAACAGCATTTCAATGCTAAAATTATTACTTGGCAGTGAAACAGATTCAAGAATTTCCCTTCACAATACACTAAACGGAAACTGAGTTTGCTATGTTTAGGGGGTGGTGCCTTCTCTAGGATATTACACTAGAAAATATCCGAGTTGCAAATCTGTTGTCTTTAATCTCTGATCTGACAAGCGCCACCTTATCATGGATTATGGGAATGTAAGTCCCACCCCTGGAGGTCTCATGGTTTGACTACTCTGTCTTTCATTGTATATAGTGCTCCTAATGTTCTAAAGGTAAAGTTTCACTGATTAGTTGGTAACATGCGATTAAAAACCTTGGGAATTGCTAGAATCTCAAGGGTAAGCCATTATTGTATGTAAGTAGCGCCCCTAGTGGTTTTATGGTTTGATACAGCTCAGCATTTGGAAAATCTTACACTAATAAGATTTGCACACACATGGACGAGAAAGCATGCACTGTTTTACCCCAGAGTATCCTGCAAAGTCTACAAACTTGGCAGCAGAGTAAAGGAATATTTTATTTCTTAGCACCGCTGTTCAATTTAAATAGAGTTATTTTTTTGTTATTAATTCTGTATCCGATTTGTCTTCGCTTACTTTTAGTGTCATCATCAAGTGACCTGTCGGCCTGTCACATATCTGCTCATTCTACTGTTGTGTGTGCTTTAGGCCAGGGAACCTTTCACATATCTGATTACTGTTGTGTGTGTTTTTCAGGTCAGGTGACCGGTCACGTACCTGATCATTCTACTGTTGTTTGTGTTTCAGGCCAGGATGACCTGTCTAAGCAGATGGAGACAACATGGTCCGACACTGCAGTCTCTTCACTGTGCCACCAGTGCCATCTTGTGGCCATACGACTAGATGCAAAGAGCACTGAATGTTCACAGTTCTCAGCTATCTGTATCCTCTCTTTCAATTCATAGTCTTGTTATGACTGTTGAACCTGCTTCATTTGGTGTATGGTACATGCGCATATTTAGGCTTTTGCGCCTACTAGTATGCAAAATAATGCATGTTTTGGCTCAAGTTTTTCACAAATTGACAAATAGATGCATGCACTTGTAACCATGTGTAGGTGCAGCAAGCTGTATATTCTGTGTGAGTTTAACCATTCTTAGTAGATTTGTTTGTGTTGAATTAACAATTGTCAGCGTATACCATTTTATAATCACCAGGGTTTCCCCTGCGTGTAAACATCCGGGCGGCCTGCCGCACTCCTTTTTGGCCCCGCCACTCATAAATCATACCCAAATTGACCGCCACACACTTATTCATGACAGGGAAAACTTTACCAGCACGCAAAAATCACTAGTAAAAATGATCTCTAGTAAAAGTGATCGCTAGTAAAAGTGATCGCTAGTAAAAGTGATCGCTAGTAAAAGTGATCGCTAGTAAAAGTGATTGCTAGTAAAATTGATCGCTAGTAAAAGTGATCGCTAGTAAAAATGATCAGTAGTAATAATGAATAAGCACAAGTCACACGACACCTTTTGCCGTTTGTGGATCAAATGAGAAAAATAATTTTATAATGGTATCTTGAATTGTGCCCCCCTCAAACACAATCATTTAATCTAATTTCATACCTCGTATCTGCCGGGTTATGAAGGGGGTATTTTCTCTCTTGTCAACCAATCAAATTATTTGACAATGGTAGTAGCCAGGTGGCAGGTGATGCTGTACTCACTTGCGTCTACAACTGTGTCCATTTTGTGGCTTCATGATGTTTAAAATGCAGCTCATCGCCTGAGTTGTAAGTTGCCTATGCCATGCTCTGCTGTGTTTAAATTTGCTTATTCTATCACCTCAGTGATATTTACTAAGCTTTACTAGTTGAAATTAGGGTTTTGTTATTTTGTGAAGTTGCATGAAACGGGCAAAGAAATGAGTATTTAATATCGTAATCTGTTCTTTTTCGACCAAGGAAAATATTCCTGAAGATGCGCCATAATTTCTATGGAGTACTGTGAATCTGTGTCTGGCTGTGTCCAGTTCCTAACACAAGTTTTTTTGGAACTCTTCACACTGAGATCACACTATGATACTTCATTGTCAGTTTCTCTTGCGAAGTGTCCTTTACCCAGATACTTCCACTACATGATGCTCGGGTTAAGGTCTTGTTTATGGTGAGTAAACTTGTACCCAATTACATCTAGTTTTTCAGATTTTGACTGAGGAAGGGCATCCAATGCCCCCCCCCCCCATGGGAGGATCTCACTTCCCATGCTTACATGCAGCGCCGTGTCCGCTCCCACCATTCACCATCACGCTCCTTTTGAAACCCAGGCAATAGGGGGATCCCACTTCCCATATTTGCGTGCGGCAACATGGTTTGCATCCCGTTTTGGCCATTCACCACCACGCTCCTTTGGAAACCCAGGGAAAACACTGATCACGATTGTGTTAAGTTTCACCCTCAACATTTGCTTCTGAATTTTACTGTGACATATGTTTCACATTTAAGCATACGTGTCTAATCCTTGATATATTTGAAGCTTGATATATTGGCACATGACCCTAAACATTTGTTTAAGTCATGTGGGGAAGGTGGTCTATTGTTATTATTTGTTTTATTTCCATGCTGGGATACACAGTCTTAAAGAACCCGTTTTACTATTTATCTAATACCTCTAAGATCCTAAGAATTTCAGTTAAATGTAACAGATGTGAATTTGAATGTAGATTGATGGCACTGTTAGTAAACAGTCCAATGGAAATGATTCAAGGGGAAGTTTGTTGGACTTAAATACAGCACGTTCTAATGAGGCAACAGAACTGTGAAACAGTTTGTTGGATTCTTCTGTAACTGACTCTTTTCATTAGAAACCACATGCTGGTCTTTACTGACCTCTGTGGGTTTTACGTGTTGTCCGTAATGTATGGGTTTTGAACCACAATTTTAAAAGTTCTTAATACCCAGTAGTGCCCCTCCTGTTGTAAAGTTCACGGTGTCCAGAATGAGTGTAGGTTAACTTAACTGACATCAGACCCTGTGGTGATCGTGCCATCGACCTACTTTATTGGAGAAAATGGCGTCCCGTTGGAAGTAGCTGGAGGGAGCTTCCAACCCCAGGAGTTTATAGAGAAGATCAAGAAAGTGAGACAGGTTAGATATCTGTTATCTGTGTCCCTGGTTAGATATCTTTGCTAACTGTGCCCCTGGTTAGATATCTTTGTTAACTGTGTCCCTAGTTAGATATCTTTGTTAACTGTGCCCCTGGTTAGATATCTTTGTTAACTGTGCCCCTGGTTAGATATCTTTGTTAACTGTGCCCCTGGTTAGATATCTTTGTTAACTGTCCCCCTGGTTAGATATCTTTGTTAACTGTGCCCCTGGTTAGATATCTTTGTTAACTGTGTCCCTAGTTAGATATCGTTGTTAACTGTGCCCCTGGTTAGATATCTTTGTTAACTGTGCCCCTGGTTAGATATCTTTGTTAACTCTGTCCCTGGTTAGATATCTTTGTTAACTGTGCCCCTGGTTAGATATCTTTGTTAACTGTGTCCCTAGTTAGATATCTTTGTTAACTGTGCCCCTGGTCATCAAGAAAGTGAGACGGGTTATGTGTCCGTGTTATCGTTGCCCCTGGTCATTTTTTATTGAAATGCCATCTCCATTTGTCAAGTTCTTTTCATTTGTACAAAACAGATGAGACTTCAAATTCACTATCATGCGTTGGTGAAGCTTTTTATCTAGCTGAATGTAGTGATTACAAAGCCATCTTTGATGAATTAAAATCGCTTTGTTTGAACATCGTGATATTCATCATTATTATTTGGACCCGTATATCTATCTAGTGTCTATGCATTAATTTGTAGCTCCATGCTGATCAATTGAATGCCGTGTCCGCATCACAAAATACTCCAAGTCTCCTGGGAGAAGCGCAGGCTCAACCAACAAGCACTGCTACCACACCATCAGGCAACTCAACAGACGGTGGCGCCACCACCACACCACAGACTGCAGGAGACAGTAGCGCCCCCAGTCCACCTGAACAATCACAGTCTGATCCCATTGTGGTTAGAGCAACCAGTCTAGAGGACAAAGTCGACAGGTTCTGTTAAATAATTGAACCATTTCTTGACTAGTTTGAGCTAAAATGTTTCAGCAACACCATCTTCCTGTTAGCTAGTTTATGCTTCAAGAAACTGTATCTGCAATATTATATAGACTGGAAAACTCTATTTTAGTAGTGTTGAATCAATTTTGAAGGTTAAATTTGAGTGATTCAGAAGTGTGTGTGACTTGTTTTCTCATTTATCATCTTCAGAGCCAAACAGCTGATTGAACAAAAACGTCAAGAAAAAGAGGCTGCTGAAAAAGAGGTAATAAGTTATTCGTTGTAAAGCAGTTATTGCTTATATCGAGATCAGTTCTTTGTAGCATTGGCACATTACATGTGTGAATATCAAGCACAAAATTGATGACTGTCTTGTAAAGGTCTTCCAACTCTTGTAACTAAGTCTTTTTCACACATTTCTTTGAAGTCGTACATTTTCAAGTCCTTTTGTGATGATGTTCTCAACCAAGTATGAACTCAGTGTGGTGAATATGATTTGGTGTGGTGAATACAAACTCAGTGTGGTGAATATGAACTGGTTTCAGTGGTGAATATGAACTCAGTGTGGTGAATATGAACTAAGTGTGGTGAAATTTAACCCTTGCTGACTATCTGTTCAGGTAAACAAAAAACCTATGTCACACATATACACTGGTCTGACCAGATTTGTCTGATCTGCAGTTAAATATAGAATTATACAGTTTAAAATTTTCATGAATCTTTGAATATACACCGAGACAGTATTTGAATACTGTAAACTTTCTGGATTGAATGTTACAGAAAGAGCGTCAGAAGGAAATTGAAAGACGAGGGTTGGGGAAAGATATGCTAAAAGCAAAGCAGTGGCGAGAGGAATACCAACAGAGGGAGCTAAAAGAGGAACGGAGGAAGGAGAAAGAGATGGAGCGGTTGGCAAGAGAAAAGGTGAAAGCTCAGATTGCAAAGGACAAGTGAGTCGGTGTGGTCAGATGGACATGTAATGGATTACTTGTCATTCATGAAAATTTACTTGGTGAATTCTAAGAAACAAGTGGGTCACGTATGAAGCCAAGGGATGAGTTGTCATACAGGGGTCTCGCATTTTGGGAACCAGTTATCTCCACAGAATAACAGGCATAAAAATGGTTCTCAAAATATGGGACCGATGTACGTGACTATTGCTGGCACTCTTTAACAGGCACCAGTGAAGACCAAAAAAGGGTCAAATTAGTCATCTTCAGTAGCTTTTACAAGGATTAAAATTGGGGACACTACTTCACTGAGACAAACTGCCTCCACTTCTGGTTGTCAGCATATGATTGACAGATGTACTAATTGTCTTGTTGGTAATTCAATGAGACACCTTGAAATAGGCGGCAGCATCACAACTTAACAACTTTGAAAATAATCGCTTCGTGTTTTCATTTAATACTGAAACTTAATAGGGCCGTCACTGCATACATGGCGATAGAATTCTCCTTTGTCTCGGAGAGTAGAAAGCGTGTGACCTCGTTTTGGAAATCAGGCACATTTTCGTGTCTCTTGTTGATGTCGGGAAGGTGAGAATTTCAGGTCACGCATCCATGGGTATTTGTCCAGTTCTTCAAACATTCTCACATCACAACAGTGATACTTCGGTGGCATTGGAAGGACGAATAGAGTAATGGAACCGAGAAAAATTTGTAAAGAATCGGACAACAACAAATATGTGAAACTCCAGTGGCATGAAAACAAGGCAGCAAATGTGCCTGACGGATGTTTACGGCATTGTGGGTAAAAACAACAAGATTTGAGCGTCGCTGTGTAATCCAGGATGGCCCTATTATTTGAAAAGCATACTGCTGGTCCTTCAACTCACTGTTGTGTTGTGTCATTATTTTCTTGCAAGCAGTTTATTCCATGCCTCACTGAAAAAGAAATATTTTCTTTTCTTGGACAGGGAGGAGAGAGCTGCAAGGTTTCATAAGGAAAAGGAGGCTCGGGAGATGGCGGCAAGTCAAGCTAGATTAGCGAGGGAAGAGAAGAAGGCAGAGGAAGAAGCTCAGAATGCTGCCACCAGGAGGTGGGCTTATTCTTAGTTTTGTATTCAAATTGTAAAATTTCTGCAGTATGCGAACAGTTTTGAGTTTTGACTCGATAAACTAGTTTTTATGCTTTCTTGTTTGACAAGAACAATACACGTCAAAATGATCTTAAAAAATGAGCCAGAATTCCCTGCCATGATGGCTGAGTGCCAATAGAATTCACCGTCAGAGGACCTACAATTACATGCCCTGATGATGAAACAATATTTTGTTGGATTACTTTTGGCGTACATTCTTGCAAATACAAGAACATTAAAACTAGGGAATGATTATCTTTGCCAACCGAGTTTTGGAAGGAGTCCTTTGTTACATAATGTGTCGTCGTGATTGACTGGCCCGAAAATCTTCCCCTCATAATACATTTCTGCCAGCATTTTTCATCATGTCTCAGTTTAAGTACAGTGACAACAACAGTCTTCGTATTAAGCTAATTATGCTGCATTGTGTCCCAAAATTTTGATTTGGAAAATGGCGTGCACTGAAACCCGTTATTTGTGGACAAATTTTCTGAGTTGTGGTTCTGACAAGTGTCCAGCTTTAGAACATTTTACTTTGTAGTCTAACAGCACGTCTACAGTTTCGACTTCCCGATGGCTCGTCCGTCACACAACAGTTCCCATCATCAGACCCTTTGAAAAGTGCTAGGAACTTTATTGGTCAGGTAATAATCAGTTTGAGGAATCCTGTGGTCATGTCCAAAAGAGTGGACGCTCAATAGACTAGTAGTTTGTCCAGTCAGTGATACATAATTCAGTGAACAGTTTTAGTTGTTCAAGTTGTTAGTTGTTATACTTTTGTTATTTTTTACCGGCACTGAATGTTCTGTTGTCACTGGCATATTGCTATTCAAACACAGAACGGGCAATTTTCAATGATTTTTGGACATCGTTTTGTAATAATTACACTGTTTCACGTGTCGTAATGCAGTTGTGCTGGGCATACTTTTGGTGAAGGATGAAGGTATAAGCCCCAAATCTTCCATAAATATTGGTTCCAGTGTACTTTGTGATAATTATGGTGATGGCTGTGATGGCTTGAACAATTGTTTTTGTAAACGCACTAACACCCCTTCACAGGAAACATCTTGTTTTTCAGCATGTCTCTGGTACTCTTGGGAATAGTTTTGTTTTAAAAACAACCTTTCCCAATCGGACATTCACTGACACCGACATGGAGTTGTCACTTCTAGACTTAAGGCTGTCTCCCACGGCAGTGCTGCTGGTCCTACCTGTAAGTCTGTGTGCACTCAGTACAAACAATAGACCTGTTTCTCTTGTACCAACTAGCCTGATTGTATTTGATTGTTGAGCATGTTTCATGGCCTGCCCGTGTCTTATTGCCTGCGCGTGTCTCATGGCCTGCCCGTGTCTCATGCCCTGCCTGTGTCTCATAGCCTACCCATGTCTCATGGCCTGCCCGTGTCTCATGGCCTGCCCTTCATTCAATGGAAAAACTTCCACCAGAATAACTTGATGGATTTCGGAGGTCTCTGATTAAGGAAGCTAGTTTATGTTGGTTGTTTTTCATGTTTTTAAAATGAGTAACTTTTAATGATACTTATTTTTAATTTTCTTAAAAGTTTTGTGTCTTGATTTTTTCTCGTTATTAAACACCCTGTTGTTCATATATGTTCCGTGTGGTCTTAAACAGGAATTTCTAAAACGCCAAGTTTTGCAGTTTGTTATTGTTTGGCAATTTGATCAGTTTACCATCATGATTATAGTAAGGGCTGTTCCAGCAAAATCTGTATGGGAGGGGGGGAAGGCACTTTTTTATTTCTTACCCACCGCCCATATTTTTCATTTATTTCTCCAACCCATGACCCATAATTTTTTAATTATTTTTAATGGGTTAAAATATAAAATCCAACACTTGCAAACAAATTGCCTCCAGGAGGACCTGTTAAGAACTTAGATGATTGACAGACAAGAACTAGTTGTCTTGTCCAATATTGTCAAAAACTAAAGTAGGCAGTGAGCAATACTTTTGGCAGCCACCGGTGTCTCTGTTCACCATGTGTCTATAATTTCAATGAACATTTTTTCATTTATAAGGATCTATGAACTGTCTCCACGAACTCTTTTATACTTCTATGTCAAGTGAATATGGGAACTTTTTATTTTTTTCATCTTACTCCTCATACTTTTTATTTAAAAATCATCAATTTTCTTATATGTGTTAACACCAGTTTAGTGTTGCATAACTTTTCAATTAAATAGGACTGCAGACAAACAGTTGGCTCAAATCAAGTTGCCCATGACTTGATTAATGGCTTAGTGAACATATTGCACTCTGTTCACTGGCAATATGGGCTTTTTTGTATTGGGTTAAGTTAGGATATATGCATTTCTTTTTGAGTTTTGAGGGCTGAAGTAACCAACCTGTCAACATTAACAGGTCAAAAAATATCACCCATTTTTAATGGATCACTTCTTACAGGAACGACCACCTATAATTTGTGTTTTTTTCTGAAGACAACCACCCATGAATTTTTATTTCTACTGCCGTCCCCCCCCCTCCCACACGGATTTTACTGGAACAGCCCTAACTTGTTCTTCTTTGAATTCCCTTTCAGATAAAAGAATAGTAAGAGTTAACACAAACTTCAGGTTTTATTGATTGCGCACTTAATCTAATTGTTAAGATAAAAGTGATTATCTCTACTGTTTTCTTACATTTCAGGGTACTCAGGGAGGGTCCAATATGAGCAGTCCTAGTGGGGCTTCAGGTTTCATTCAAACACTGCTGGCACCCCTACTTATGTTATGGAATTTTCTCTGCACCTTCCTGTTTGGAACTCCCTCCCAGTCAACAATTCAACACGGAGTGCCACAAGACAGTGAAGACTCGGTACAATATGCCAGCAATTCCAGGTAAGTTTCTGTGTCTGGCAGTTCTAGGGGCATTTTCATGAAGTATTCTCTGTCTGCATTGTTTTTTTAGACACTTCCAAATACTGCTGGGTCCGGACAACTGCAGTGCCCTCTATTGGTCATTGACATAGAGGTATGTGATGTCAATGGCCCATCACCATTAAATTTTTGCGGTGCTTCAGCTACAGCAACACTCCTTAGTTTACATGTTGTCCTCAAGGGGATTCATGTGTTCTTTGGAGAAAGAGCAATTCTCCCGGAATGATATCAAAAAAACGATCAAATGATTTCAACAAAACTTAACGCCACAGACGTAATGTGAAGTCAATGCCCCGGACCCTTCCTTTCTGAGGAAAGATTTGTCCACCACAGCATTGTGACAAGGAACTTTTCATGTGTAGTTTGGGGGAAGAGTGTTTCTGGATAGTATCTAGAGAACTGATTGATGGATTTCAGTGAAACTTTACATAGTTATATATGGTGACCATGTGCCGGCACCATTTTGTTCTCGACAATTGGGCGAAAAGTGCTTGCAGATTATATATATAGACCTGATTGGCAGATTACATGATGACAATACGCCGGGTTTTCTGGCTGCTTCAACTACTACGGTTTACCGCACTTTCTAGTGGCCCTTAGAAACAAATTGTATGCGATGCACCATGTGCTCATGTCAATGCCCCAGCGTTGCTCGTGTTATTTCTTAGTTTGTTTTTTGGGAGTCCGCCTCTCTGTCTGCCAAATTGCTTTTGGAAACTTTTTAATATTTAGCGTTTTTTTAGTATTGAGAAGAACATACTTGACCTTTTGTAAGGGTACTACTGTGGTTCTCCTAGAAGCAGTTTTTGGGGTTTCCTGCTTGCACCTCCATCTCTACTAAGTTTCTTGATGGATATTAGTGAAATTTGGCAAATTAAATTACTATCAAGGGGTGACGGCACCTGTCCCATTTCAGATGAATTGGATTTATGCCGTTCCCCTATCAGGGGTCTTTTGTTATTATTTTTGTTTTTTTGTCCGCCTGCGTATCCACCTACATTATAACTGCTTGAAGAAACATCATGGAAGGCCGCAGCCATGTTTTTAATCTTATCGAGAAGAGCATAGCTGACATTGATTTTTGGACAGGTCCAACTACTATGGCGCCCCTTAGGGGCAGCTTTGGTTTTCTTTGAATTGCTTCTAATCAATATCTTCCCAGTTCATTGATGTGTTATTATTATTATCGTTAATGAATGGGCTTCTGCCAAGGAGACCATACCTGCCGTTAATTTTCAAATTTGAGTACTGTTGCACCCCCTAGTGGTAATTATCTGTGTCTACCTCACTATCTGCCAAAGTCTTTTGATGTTTAATAGAATGTGATTCTATTGAGATCGTGGCTGGCATTAACTAGTGCATGTATCTGACTAATGTGGCATCTCCTCATTGCAGTTTCTTTATGTCTACTTATATCTACTGATCTTCATAAAATTGTCAAATATATCTTTATCCGGGTTTGAACAGCACTTATTTAGTTTCAAATGGATTAGGCCAATGCTGTGTACCTTTGTGGCAATTTACTGTTTGCAGCAACCTTTATATCTGTTTGACACCATGTACAAGATAGTTGTGGAACTTACCTTCTACGTATGACACCTGTCAATGCTCGGGCCAATCTGTAGTGGTGCACAACCTAGTGGCAATTTTATTTTTGCCATCCAGCTTTCTCTTTCTCCCTCTGCTTAACCACTCAAGTGACCCCTTACCTTTTATGTATGACACCTGTCAATGCTCAGGCCAGTCTGTAGTGGTGCACAACCTAGTGGCAATTTTATTTTTGACATCCAGCTTTCTCTTTCTCTCTCTGCTAAACCACTCAAGTGACCCCTTACCTTCTATGTATGACACCTGTCAATGCTCAGGCCAATCTGTAGTGGTGCACAACCTAGTGGCAATTTTATTTTTGCCATCCAGCTTTCTCTTTCTCTCTCTGCTAAACCACTCAAGTGACCCCTGTGAAATTTAGCAGTCACAGGCAAGATGTTTCCCCCTAAATTTTGGACAAGTACCACTAGTGCTGCCTTCTAGCGGCAGTTACAGTTTTTTGAAGTCCATGTTGGTATCTAATTGCTTTATTGATGCTCCTGCAAGTCATTTTTACGACTAGGTTTGCACTTTCCATGTGTCATTTTAAGTTTACACGTATTTCTCCCTCTAGTGAGAATGCTTGAAATAGAATAATCACCGTCCCTTGTATCTATGCTGTATGTGATGCACACATCGGACATAACTCCAGATGTTATTTCAGATGTATTTAGCCATACAGATAGTTATAGTAATGCTTTGAAAACACGCAAAGCAGGATCGTCACACAATAAATCAAATGTCCGTGAAAATAATTTGTAGTCATACCTCACACAAGGTACATGCATTTGAATCATTTTCTGATGAGTTAGGATTTTAAGTTCTACAGAGTAATTTTGAGATGCAGTTCTACGAGTGGTCATTACAAGTTACTGTCATCAATTACATGTCAGATCATATATTTACCTTTGAGGTGCTCTAATCATTATATCATGTTCTATTTAGCACACGCAAAAGGCCCGTGTCCAACACCGAGAACAAGAAGGATGGTAAAGTACACAGACTGTTCTCTGGACGAGATAGTGACGATGATGACGAGAATGCAACATGGAATGGCAACTCTACTCAACAGATGTAGACTCCTGTCACTATGTACCTGGTTATGTAGCATGGACCTGGTTGTTGTTATACAAGCTACTGTTGACTTTCCATTTGGCCCGTTAAGAAAAAAAATAGTTATAATAAAAACAACTTTCCAAGATATTTTAAAACTATTTAAGTAGTACATTTCAACCAGAACAATGCTTTGTTCCAGTAAATCAAATTCTACTCATCTGAAGATACGCATCTAATAAGAACCGTAATGCAATACTGTGTT
Organism: Phoronis australis; assembly: GCA_002633005.1. NCBI lineage: Eukaryota > Metazoa > Phoronida > Phoronidae > Phoronis > Phoronis australis. The sequence continues at coordinate 286,696 of NMRA01000420.1, read as the reverse complement.
AGTCTGCTCAGATCCAGACTGAGGACTTTTAAATGTATAAGTTTGCATACAGTCGGGCTTGCACACGTCAGATTTTTTAATCATCTTCTTAATGGCTGTAAAATACTTTTTGGATTATTGTTGGATGGGATTGACTTTTTGAAGTCATTAGTTTTGACCAGAGCTATAAAACAATAAAATCCGTTTCATATTTGATTACTGTATTAGAAACCGTTTTCTCATGTTATGGTGTCTGTTGCCAGACATTGGCCGACAAGGCAAGTCACGTATACTTAAGTTACTCTGCCATTTACAGAGCGAGATTTAGTGCAGCCAGAAGAGCACATGGCTGTGACAACAAAGGTTCCTGGTCCAAATCCTTGTGGGGGCCATTATCACTAAATCTCTTGACAATGTCATTAACTTGGGACAAATTTCCACTGTACGATTGTTTTAGATGTGCATTAGGCGCTTCAGATAAATCGGATTTTGATTTGTTCTAATTATAAACTGCAACTTGCCCAGTTGGATCGGACTCATGGGTGTTTTACAGTACTTGTTATGGGTGCATTTAATGTTGTTTATTTAATGAAATATTATACATTCTGCATTATTGACCTGTCGCAGTCATTTGAGTGTGAGCTGCACGAGGCAAATAAAATAAAATCAGGTGTAACCTTAAGTTTTATTCAAACAACAAATCCAAAATAAACGTGAACCCGTAAATCTTATCACAGAACTGACTGACTAGACCTGACCTTGACAGTTGAGACAATCCAATCATGGGCGTGTACACTACTTGGTGACAATGACGCGCACAAATTTGGGTACACAGGTGAAGTGATGACCATGAGCACAGAGTGCTGAGAACAATGAGGTTAAGAAAAGGCATTTGGGTAAATTGTAGTCGAATGGCAGCTTCCTGTGGACTGAAGCGTGGAAATGGTTAAACGAATTGTGTGGATAGTTATTCGTAGTCAGCCACATTGGATCGTCTCCCGAGCAATTAATCAGGTCAAACAAAACTTAAGAGTTCCCTGGGTGTAAACCATGGACAGTCGAAACGAGCCCTTGGCATTCTCGCAATTTGCCAGTACGCCTCCATACAAAATAAATGTCACTGAAATGTTTACGTTTCCACAGAAAATGCCCAAGAAACACAACTTTACGATACAATCATGACATTTCATGAGCAGATGACACCGGTATCAGACATAACTAAAGTTATGAAGCTGTTAACACACCGCACATCCATTCCACCATTTAAATTCAACCCTTCCCTCTAATTCTACTCGTATTCCAATGTTATGTATGCAAGTGCTGACCTCTGTGGGGATAGTACACAGAAAGCACTATACACTACATTTCACTGTTTTGTCATTCAATGTTTTCCATCCCATCTTAGTCACAAAATTCATATGATATGATATACAGTCAAACCGTGTCACAGTGAATCTGGTTAATTGTGTGCTCTTGCATGTAACAGTATACCTAACAGTACTTTTTCAAATATGTAATGTTGAAAATTTGGCGGTTTCATTGTGCACAATCATGAATTCATTATGCTAGAGTAGACGAAATAATTGGATTAAACTTCTATTGCAACTTTTTTGTTTGCTTATTACAGAAATGGGAAAAGAGGAGGTTATCACCAGTAAACTCGTCTTTAAAATCCTTTCCATTGCTTTCGCCTCGAAAACTTTAGTAACACAACGAACTCAAGATCGTGTGCAATGCATCCTGTTGCATTTTCAACACTGAACACTAGTAAGGTTCTTTAAGCCCTGACTCGAAACTGGCAAACTTTTTGTTTGAACCGACGTTTCGCAACTGTTCCAAGAGTTAGTTGTAATGCGGTTCGACTGTATCGGTACCATATGGTCCACTCCAAAGACAATACAATTGGTTAGATTGTCTAAGTTTAACACTTCCAATACATGCACATCTTGCGTCTAGGTAAGAACCAAACTGCTCGTTTGCACTAATGTGCTTCTGATTGTCACAATACATCAATTTGGCAGACACAATTCTTTTCAGTCACTTTTTACAACTTTAGGCCAGCCTGGTCAACAGACAGAACCAGAGGTCAAGGTGACATCTAAATAAAAATCCACGCAGACCTCACAACTTAATCCAACAGAACGTACACAAGGTTCACGGTTAACACTAATTATGCGCACAACTTACAGTCAAATTTAAAGATTAATTAATTAACATTCCGGCTTAAATGAGAACAACAAAATCACGTCGGTTAAAAAACTTTAAAATAGCACAAACTTGGCAAAAACTGTAACTTAAGACTGGAAGTACATCCATAGCTACTAGAACAAACTAAACAACATCAACTAACAGGTAAACCCGATCCATTACAACTATAGACCATGTCAACCCTCTACAGTACACTAACAGGTAAACCCGATCCAGTACAACTATAGACCATGTCAACCCTCTACAGTACACTAACTTCAACTTCCACAACGGCAACTAAGATCAGTTTGTTTTGTGGCCTGATCTAAACGATGAAATCTTGAATTACACACACACTAACTAGTGCATGTCATGCTGTCTACTGTCACTGGTAGCTAGGTGGCACAAATCCTGCTGAAGAATGTTACATGTCTATCATCTACTGCAATATATAAGATTTAAACAAAACCATGACAACAAAATACAATACACATCACTGGGACAATCCAGTTGTCCCCACGACTCGGTATTCCATGACGATTAAGTGTAATAAATAATTCAAACTCACTAAACATGCATAATTTAAGAGATAAATAAATCAAAATGGTTGTGTATAATAAATACAAATTGCATAGAAAAAATAATTATAATTCAGAGAAAGAAGTCTTCAAGTTTTTAAGTTCACGAAATGGACCGTAACCTGGTTCCGAAACAGCAGTGACCAAGACACTGGTTGCTAAGCAATTACGCCCCAAGCAGACCACATCGGTCATAGCAATTACAGCACACAGTAAATATCTGGTTAAGTGCCCATCTGGATGGAAGGAAAAAGTTCAAAAAGCACTTGAGTAGGCAGCTCGCCAATAGCAAAATCAAACTTCAGGGTTGCGCAGCAGGTTTTTAAAACCTTGCCATAATTTAGTGAAATCGAGTAAGGACATATGGTATGTTTGTAAAAAGTACATTTAATACGGTGAAACTTGGAAACGAAAAGTTAAGTGGAGGTGATTACCGTGCTCAATGCTTATCACACAAACTTCCTGTCCACGTTTCAGGACACTTCATCAGAAATTGTAACACTTTTAATAATCACCAGCCTAAAAGCTTGTCACAGAGGGATTAAACCAAGCATCAGGTGACGCTGTCATCTGTCATACTATGATTTTGAAAAGGACGAGAACTGTTGCAATTTGGGTCTGCCACACAATGTAGAGTAACATATCACCGAAAGTATTCTCAAGAACATCCTAAAAACCAGTTCTGGAACCAAACACAGTCAGAGGCAGAATGTGTCAAGTGCATACTACAAACCTTATTCACAAAGAACTACTCAACATCACTGACTGACCCATACCAGGTGGCGCTACCAGTCTTGTCTTAGTCCTGCAACCTAACACCACCAGTTAACACTCCAAAACTTAAACTAGAAACACTACATCTAATGCTATAGTCCATATCTACGATAAAACTAGGGTTATACTGCAAACACAGTCACTAGAATATATAAAACAATAATTTAATATCTAAACGCTCAACAGTAGTCATGAACAGTCAAATTAACTTAAATATCCACTAACGAACAAACAACAACTACCTCCACAGACTCCATAGGTGTCTCTCAATATTACAATTCTTAAAGCCATTTTCATGGTTGATTTGTTAGGTGAGTTCAATTATCAAGTCACCTGAGATTCTTAAACACAGTAAGGCTGTTCAAAAACAGCACATCAAGTAACTGGAGCAAGATGGCAGACATCTGTTGAATCCACTAACGCAGTCGCAATAGCAGATTCAAATGTGGTTCAAGATTTCCAGTCAATCAACAAAAGTGCTCAAAAATCTGCAGCATGCAAGTTCTGCGTAATAATTCACACCTCGTATTTCACATCTAGGAATGTTACGAAGTCTTGACCTAGCTGAAGTGCACAACATTACATCATCAAGTGGTTTCAATGCTAAAATCCCGCAAGTTCTCAATTCCTCATATTCTGCAGCCATGTGACTGGCTGGCCTAGTTTTGCACTACTGTCTTTCTGGCCATCATATGACGACCTAATTTTACCCACTATGATTGGCCAACACATGGACTCTTCTCCACAGGGGTGAAAGGCCACTGTTGCCTTGGAGATTCTATGTAACTAAGAAGCTGATGAAATCGTAATCTATGCTGCTATGTCACATGACTATTTGGTAAATGCTTCAAGTACATCGGTATCTTCGGTGCTCAACCCTAGAAGTCCAACCACCAATACCACTCATACAAAAATAAACTATCAACGTTGGACAGAAAACACATTCTTCAACTCTAATTCTATTTTAGTTCACTAGGGCCTTACAGCTTGTACGCATAATTGGCATCATTGTTTTGTGCTTACACAATCAGGCAACTGTGCATTTCTTAGTTATGAGTTCGACAATCCCCAGGTAGTCTACCTTGCCCTGTGCGCCCGGATAATAATAGATATATATACAATTGCTAATTCACAATAAATTGGCATATCTAGAATCAAGCTAAAACAGCATACCTCCAGGCATATAGCCAACACACAACTGTTAACAACTAAATAAAATAATAATTATACAATTCTCTAGTTCTATTTGTAACTTCCAATATATACATGATAATGGCTAAGTCAGAGAATTTTTATCACAGTAAAACAGATTGTGTAAACCTAGTGCATTTCTATAATCTTCAGACTTAATACCAGATGCTCAACTCTACAGTAATCCATCTTGTGAGACACACAGTAGTGTTCACTGACTGACCCAGTTAATCACACACTATCATCACTATTCGTGCCTCTCACCTGACCTAATAAATACAATAATTGGTGTTTTTGGCCGGAAGGGAATTTGTCATTCCTAAAACTAGGCATCCGAGATAAACGTTGAATTTACATGCATAATTTATGCTAGGCTGCAACACCCTCATCAACAATAAGTTACAATAATTGTAATGATTCGTTAAAACAATCCATAGTTGGGATAAAACAATGCTAGGGTACACCGCTGAAATTTGATTAACAGCTTGAATCTACATATCAACTGATCTGAGATGTAGTGTGAAGCGGTGATACTTTAAATGCACAGACTACGTTTTGGCTTAGTAAGGAAATTGGGGACAGTTATTTATCCAGTAGTTACTACTAACAATCATCAAATGAACAGTTCAATATCAACATCATCAACCTAACCTACAGGTCAATCACCAAATGAACAGCTCAATATTAACATCATTCACCTAACCTCCAGGTCAATCATCAAATGAACAGACAAATTCAATATCAACATCACTGACCTAACATCCAGGTCAATCATCAAATGAACAGTTCAGTGTTAACATCATTGACCTAACCTACAGGTCAATCATCAAATGAACAGTTCAATATTAACATCATTAACCTAACCTCCAGGTCAATCATCAAATGAACAGACGAGTTCAATATCAACATCACTGACCTAACCTCCAGGTCAATCATCAAATGAACAGTTCAGTGTTAACATCATTGACCTAACCTACAGGTCAATCATCAAATGAACAGTTCAATATTAACATCACTAACCTAACCTCCAGGTCACTTCTCAGATGGGTTTTGTTAAATTAATGCAGCTGAAAACGTTTCCCTTGGAATCAAATCATCCCAAACATTTCTTAAGTTATCCTAAGATTTCACAAACTGTGTCACGTACTGCTTCCAAACAGGGTTAAAGAACAGGGGCAACTTGCGCCAAAGACAATATTCTTCGTACACGTGGCCATCTAAAAACAATTGTTTCAGATCCTCTTGAAAGTAGAAATGCTAGGCAACAATTCATTTTACCCAGTTCGATGAAGGAAGGTTGCCAAACTTGCAATAGTAAATGCCAAAAGTTCCATATGTGACTGTAGCTTGGTAGGTTGGATGTAACCAGGAGTTTGTTGCAAGTTGCACCTTGAGTCTCATAAAGCAGGAGTACAACCTGTGCACACCACGTCCACAGCTCCTCTCCGCAGTCTTACAAAACAGTGTCACCTGTGTCTACCGTGCCGCCTGCCTCGGGTGACGATTGTGTGCTGCTGTAAAGTTTGGCCACTTGAGGAGACAACTTGACTGGGGTACCGCCTAGGCTGACGGGGGCCACATCCTTCAGCCCCACCTGCAGGGTGCACCACTGAGCCGTGCGAGCAAGACGAGTGTGCAAGGTGAGTTCATTGATACTGAGAGCCAGGGCAATCACATCTACAAGATACAGAGCGCAGATAGAAATATTTCACACCAATGGATTCGCATCATGCACACCAAAAGTTTCAAGTTTCAAACAAGGCTCTTTTAAAATGTAATTGCCAATAAAAAGTCATGTAGGTAGCCAAAAACAGAGAAAATTGCAAAAGTTGGGATTTGACAGCAGCAAATAATTGCTGATACGAAGGGCGGACAGTTTACTTGTGATGCACACAGGCATCAGTAGGTTATGGAACATGACAACATGAACAGGAAGTGACTTTGTTAATAACTGCGAGGGAGAAGCAATGCTGGCAACAGTACAACCCCAATGAGACCCAACTAGATGTCAAACCAACAGTACAATCCCAAGGTGACACACCCAGATGTCAAACCAACAGGACGATCCCAAAGTAACACACGCAGATGTCAAACCACAAGTTACATCCCAATATTAATTTCAACTAATAACAGAGTACTATGTAAACCTTTGTCGTCCTGATGTCGTGGTCCGCCGTTCCTATGGCGATTGGTTGCATTAACAATCTCTTCCTTGCGGCGTGCCTGCACTTTACGAATTCCCTCCAGCCACTTGTCAATGGCAGACTGGATGTTTGGATGGAGAGTCTCACTACGTATCTTCTCCACCTTCCCCATTAAAGTGAGTACCTTGAGTTATGAAAGCACCGTGTGACTAACTGGCAGCCAAGACAAGTTACCTGAGCAGCAGGAATCTCTATAAGTACGCCCAAAGCTGAACATTCTTCACACCACTTGGGGCCTGTTCCAAGAAACTGACTTAAGTTCATTTTTTACTTAAGTTTAAGATTTGTCTTAACTTCCATACTAAGAAACTTCCACATTCGGTAAGTTAGTCAAAATTAAGACAAAACTTATGTCAAACACTTAAGTCAAACTTGAGATCTTTTTCTTGAATAGGTTTTGAAAAAATTGAACTAATTATTTTAAAATTTACTAAAATTTAAGATTTGTCTTAGCTAAGTCAGTTTTGTAGGAACGAGCCCTTGTCCTTAGCTAAGATGAGAAGTGTTGTCAAGGTTCACAAAGAACTGGTGGTACCTTATTCCTGGAGACCACGCTTGACCTTAAAAGTAGAGCCTGACCTCACACAATAACCAACTGACACTTCTTTGAAAGCTATGAAATCCCCTCCCAATTCGACTAAGTTCAAACTAATGCCAATTCCATAACAATAAGTAGTCTAAATCAAAAGTTGTTTGTTTGTGATGGAGGGTTTATAGCTGATTTAAGGTAGGTAGCCTGAATCGCTCATGACAGCGTTTTCCCGTTCAGTGACTTTACCAGACGTAGGGGGTTCTGAGCGTGTGATAACATTTATCTTTTTTGTTAACTGCCAACCACAGTCTTTTGTCTGTTATGACAACAAGTAGGCCACTTATATACCAGGCTTATTACAGACCACGTGTGAACACAGTCAAACTCAGAGTGAATTGGTGTGTTCGGAAAGAATAGAATTGTCGTAACTTCAGTTGCAGTTGGGGGATTTTGGCGATTCAAAAACTAAACATGATCACATTTGACGAAGATTTCAGAAGTGCTATTGGTTTACATTAAAATATGTTATAACTTAACTTTTATTTTTAACAGCACAGCACAGTCAGGGTAGATATGATCTTATTGGAGATTAGAGCAATTATGGAACAAAAGAGAGCTGGTCCTCCAACCATAAATGCCAGACTGGAGTTAATCAGTCATGTAAGATATAGGCTACAGGGGTTAACTTCCCAACTTCTTGTAGGGCTATAGAATCGAACAAGTTGGGAACAACGGGAAAATGCTGTAATGCTAATGTCATTAGCCACAAAAAGGATGATGAAAAAATGTATGGTGTAAAAGGGCTTCACAGCTGTGAGAAGTTGCCCCAAATGACAGAGATGAGTTCGGAATAATTGTACCAATCCATTCAATCCCAATACTCTAACCTGCAGATTAACAAACTAATGGTTATACGGTAAACAGAAAACTTTCAAGCAACATTACCCTGGCATGTTCACGGAGGGAGTCCACTATGAGTCGGTCAACACGCGATGGGTTCGATGGTAATCGTGGAATGACAGTGGCATTGGCACTTGAGATTTTCTTACCAGGATGGTGTCGGGCTAGGTCTGCCTCCGTCTGTCAACATAAAACAAAATCTAAAGTGCTCTGGACAAGCTACGAGCAGGGTCCTTTTTGGGTTTCTGGTGAACCCTTTCCTGAGGGCAGATTGTCTGCCATGGTTCATTTGATGTTCAGTGCAACATGATAAATCGTTTTACATTTAGTTTTGACCGGTACCTCAAATATAAAATCTAGATCAAATGTTCAGGGGCATACCTTGGTTTGGGGTTTCTGGCGGGCACAATCCAGAGCGTTTTGTCTGCCATAGGCCATTTAGTGGTCAGTGGCATGTATTGTATCATATGAGATTGGTTTTTCATGGTACCTCAAATGTATGAGCTAGCTCATTTATGGGGGATCCTTTTGGGGTTTCTGGCGGACACTTCGCAGAATACAAATTGACTGTCATGGGTTATTCGGTGTTCAAAGCGGCACAACTGCTCGTTTTAGAACAGTTTTGGCCGGTATCTCGAATATGTACTCTAGCTCATTTTTTGCCCCCTTGAAAAGTCTCCAGGGTTACACCCAGAGTGTAGACAATGGCAGACATCCATTTCTGTACATACTGAGGTGGACTCTAAGTGCTCTGGTGGTCAGATGTTGGTACCTTGTTCATCTATGCTAAGTGCTCTGGGCTGCCAGTCAAACACTTTAATACCCCACTTCAATACTACAATCAAAGTTTACCTTTTTGCGTTCCTTTTCCAAGGCCTTGAATTGATCATATGCCTCTTCTAGCCGAATGTGCAGTTCATTAGACGGCCCAGTGCGCCTAAAACACACATAGCCAAAGCTTGAACAAAAACAAGGCTGGACACAACACAAATTTTCCGATTCAAAATGAGGACTTCCATCCTCAACACTTCGCCCATTTTCACAGAACAGTTTCTACAATAGCAGTCCATCACAACCTTGATCAATTCACTAAGAATCACAGTACAAACACAATACCAAAACAATTCAAAAACTGAACTTGCAAATAACCTTGACACGACATTTAAATGCAGTCCAGACGCCTTTTATGAACACTATGGACAGATCTCAAGAGCTAACAACTGGAATCAATGTAGAACAAGGACAGACAGATGTTTGCGAAAACTTTGACAGCCTGTTTGGCATACTACATTGTTACTACGTCTGACCATTGCCTTACCTTGGATTCTTATGTCCTGTGTAGAAAGGTACCATGCCATAGAAGTGGTGAGGAAGCTCCACCAGCAGCTCCCCCTGTGGACCATACATGGCCTGTGCTCTGTGATGGGCATATGGGTCAAAGGGAATGAACTCCCAGCCTTCGGGTACATGGACCATGCCTGTGGGGGAGTGCTGCAGGGCCATGGGGTAGCCGTGTTCCGCAGCACGTAACATGGCCACGTCATGAGTGAGCAGTTGTGTTGGGATAGGTTGGAATGAAGACCCGTGCAAGTCGGGCCGCATCATGTCCTCGCGGGGACGCCGGGCAAACATCAAGTCTTTCGGGAAGGGTGAGGCTCGGGCCTGGTCGCTGACACCGGTACTAGTGGCTCTACCTAGTGAGCGATCACCGCACACATCTGTGGCTGAAGTATGTACTAGGTCTCCAGTATAGTGACGTTGTAATGAAGACGCACTACCAGCAGGCCGGAGAGGGAAACCACCTCCTCTATCCAACATGACCGGCAGCGGAGAGGCTCGTGACTGCGGGGACATCCTGACTGCCCTGGGGTGGCGGAAGGGCAGGCCACGAGGATCTGCTTGAAGGAAGCCTTCTGGGCCTGCGTTGGGAGTCATAGGGCCCGACCACGGAGATGTGCCAGTGGGTGTGCGTGTGATCACTCTCAATGGCTGCAGGAGACTACCTGGCTGGCTATGCAGGTCTTGTCCATCTACTTGAGCTCTGATTGGACGGAAGATCCTGTCATAGCCAGGAGTATCTTTCTGTCCTCCACTGGTTGCCGTAATTCCATCCTGACCGGAAGACCAAGCCTCCTGAGGCTGGGAATCAACAGTTGTATCCTTCATTTGTGCTCTCTCTGTCTGAATCCTGAGTTGATCCATGACGTTGTCTCCAAACTTTTGGGGACGACGAGGGGTCTTGCCAGAATGACTGCCGTCCAATCCATATCCAGCATGACCCGTGTCCAGTCTGTAGTCTGCGTCCAACTTGCCCTGCTGCAGAACATCAGGGTTGAGTATCTCTGTGAACCTAAACCTGTCGTTGTTGGCCGGCTTGTTGTGTTGTTGGTCTCGTTGTTCAAATTCACTGATGATTGACTGTTGGCTCATCTTATTGTCGGGTGAGAACAACTGTGGACTGGTCTGTTCCCACACTCCAGAGTCACGCTTGTTACTGTCTGTGCTCCCAGGGGTAGTGACCTCGCCTGAGGACCACACTGACTGCAGGTTGATGCCAGGTGATCTGTAATACATGACAATGTTCCCATGACAACAGATTACATGGCTCACACAAATGAAAGCCTTTAAATATATTCCAATTTGAAATTATAGAACCAGACAATGCATACTGGAAGGCTGAGAGAAATTAACCCAGTGTTACCATTCCTTGGTACATTTCTATTAAGATAAAAGCGAGTGTTTTTAATAGCATCACATATTTTGCATTTAAGCAAGCATTAACCAACACAACATAAAACAATATTAACTTTCTGTAAAATGTATTAAAGCATGTTCACTGAAAAGTTATGATCACTCTCAACAAGGCAGGTTATTGGCATCATCAAGTTCAGGTCTACACATTCACACTGACCTCTGCATACCTTTTGTGAAATGTAAAAGGATTGTTTTATTTAAACAATAACATCTTTTGAGGCGTTTAGTATCACTTAATGGAGCATTTCAATGTTTTGTAAATGAGAAATACATGCAAAACAACAGTGCACATTGAAATAAGCATACTAATTGAATACATGGTATTTTATACTCAGTTCAACCAAAGGATGCTAGATTGTCCTCTAAATTAACATTCGGAACTGAGTGTTATTGAAATTACTACCCGAGAGGACTAATACAAGCTTACCCATCAAAAGAAAAGACATCCGAACTGGATCGTGACCTTGAGCTAAAGTTAAAGCCCGGTGAGATTCCGTCATCCTCGCTCACAATCTGTGACACCAAGTCGTCCAGAGTGAAACTGGACGTGCTGACACCGAGCCGGTCAATACCCTGGCCATCGCTCTGGTCAGTCATGAAGTGAGGAATCTGTGACCTGGGTGAGGTCATCGTCCAGGCTGAGTACATGGACTGTAGTGGAGGTGGCTTGTCCTGCTGTTCTGGGGGGAAACTTTGGAAGCCTGGACTTGGATGGTTGTACAGCTGCTGTTGCTGTTGTTGCTGGTGATGGAGTGACCACTGTTCAGTCAGGCTGGTCGGCTGGAATGGAATGTCAAAGTGCCAGTTAGAACATATCAACCGTGAGTTGACATTGTGTTGACAACTACATTCAACACCAATTTTTTTCTTCCAGTTAATCAAAGAATATCTCCTTGGGTGAGGTAGCAGTGGCCCATTCAAAATCCAGACCAATCCTTGGGCAAATAGAAGAGTAACTAAAACAAGTGAAGAAAAATCCTACCTAAGTCAATGCCAACATTGCGACTTTATCGACAGCTCTGGATATTTAGCCAAAACTATCAGCAAGACACAGGGGCGGATCAAGGATTTTGAGTTTGGGGGGGCCAGAGCAGTCAGTATTAGCCAGGATTTTGCCCGTCAGATAATCGCACCCTAAACTGCCAATTGGAATCTGGGAGAATTTTATGGGGCCATGCTCCCCTTCCCCCCCCCCTTAAATCCGCCAATGGGAAAGGTACACATTCTCCTAAAGAAGAAGGCCTGTAGAATTTGATTTTTGACTTTTTATCAAATGAATCTGTAATTAACTAAGACAGCGTTTTGAGATTTGACCTTAGACATTTATGTCAAATGAAAATTGGTCAAGTTACACTGTTTTGCTATGAAATCTAAATTTCTTTGTTGCTAAATTTTAAAGACAAGGTCACATGACCCATCTAATTAATAGATTGATATAAAGTAAAAATCAAATCCTACCTTTATGTAATTTAAAGAAATATAAATCTATAGTTTTGTGGCCGTCAGGCTAAATACGTACATTTGTGGATAATGTCGCACATAGCCAGTAATGCAATTAAAAAGTAGTGTCGAAGCAGAACCGAGCCCCTTTTAGTTGTGTTTACTGTTACCACATAGATACAGACTTGGACATGTGAATATTGGTATTGATCAAACCTTCTTGCCAGCATTTCGGAACTGAATGCTGAAGGAATATAATTTATGTGAACGAATATATCTTGTAAACCAATAAGAAAGAATAGACCTCTGGAACCAACAGACCATGTGAATGATAGACCTTGTGAGTGGATTAACTTCAAGAATGGATTTCTAAGCCTTACCGAGTGGATAGACTTTGTGAACGACCAAACCTTGTGAGCAAATAAATCCCTGATGAACAATTAGGTAGCGAACAGATAGAATTTGAGAATGAACACTTTGGGAACCAATGAACCTTTTGAACGAAGAACCCTTCTGAACAAAGAGATTGATAAGGCCTCAATGACTGTTGACACCAAACAATTTGTTCCATGACAATAGGCAGTTATGAGTTACAGCCAAAGAACACTCCTTTTTCTTGGATGTAAGAAAACGCATTGTTTTCATTAAACCTAATTTTGGAGTGTCAGGGACATTTACATGTCAGTGGAAAACTTCAATGTGTACGGCTGTGGAAATATTCACGAGTTCTGAGCCATTTAAAAGTACCAGAACTGAAAGAAAAGGGATTGTGTTTAGTTCAAAATAAGAACAAAAACTTGTCAAGGACACCTGCTCCGAATTTTCTCTTCTTTAATTGATGCTGGGATAGCGATGAACTTCACATCACACATTCACTGGAATAGCGATGAACTTCACATCACACATTCACTGGGATAGCGATGAACTTCACATCACACATTCACTGGGATAGCGATGAACTTCACATCACACATTCACGCCTATTTGTCAAGTTTATTCAACTTTTTCCCAACTGAGTTGCCGCCCACAGCACGGCAGTAATATTTTGTTGACATTGGAAGGACAAATAGAGTAATGCAACCCAGAAAGATGAGTAAATAATATGACAACCACAAGAACAAAGACCATGTGGAACTCGAATGGCACAAAAAAGCCAGGCTACAACAGTTCTTGACAGATATTGCGGCATTGTGGGTAAAGCAAGATTCAAGCGTCGCTGTTTTACTAGGGATAGCCTTATTTGCTTCATGTTCAGGTCAAGGTACCTAAACTACACGGTCAACGGACTCATAAACACGGGCACGGACGCATGAACACAACTCACGTACCTGCAAACACCGTCCACTGACTCACGAAGTTCACAGGAACGGACTCACAAAACACGATCCACGCACCCAAATACACAGGACACGGACTCATATTCATGAGGAAACACAATTAACGGACCACCAAACACGGGTCAGGGACACATCGGCTTCCTGGGTCAGCTGACATCTTCATTTTATCCGTAAACCATGTTTGGCGGTCCGTCAACCGTGTTTCCTCGTGAATATGAGTCCGTGTCCCGTGTATTTGGGTGCATGGATTGTGTTTTGTGAGTCTGTTCCCGTGTTCGTGAGTCAATGGACGGTGTTTGCAGGTCCGTGAGTCGTGTTTACGAGTCCGTTGACCATGTAGTTAAGGTACCTTGCAGGTTATGGTCTAAGCACAGCAACAGTCCTATGCAGCACTAAATCTACAAATCTGATGACCTTTTGCACTTAACAAGCATAATTACATCATACCAAAATCAATGTCAGAGGCCCATGACCTCCTCCTGAATTGGGACTCAAAGTAAACAATGAGGAGAATGTAAACAAATACCTGCCCATAAGTTTCATGCACTTGCCATTCAAAACCTGTGTAGCTAGTATGAACTCAAAGTTACATAACACAACAAAAGATTTCTATGCAACTTAGTTTTCAATATAAAAAACAGTAAACTCTGAACTACATCCAGAGAGATGTGCAACAAAGAGTTATTCACAAAAGATTCGATTTGTAGTTATCATTGTCATGACTAGTTAAGATATAGTCTGACTTGAATATCCAAAATTGGTAATCCGCACCTCGCAGTCTTCAGCGTCAGTTGAAGTTTGCAATCGTATTATGATATCTAACTTTATAATGGAGTGGAAACCAATGTTACTGTAGCAATTCTCTAGTTTAGGCAGCCTCTAAAATCTGGGAATAGAAAATCAAGCCAAAATTTCTTGATTCCTAAGAATGGGATATTGGCAATTTTAGCATTGATGGTATTCATATTTCCTTGAATACATGACAAATTGAATTTTTATCAACAGAGTCGGAAAATAACATTAGGCAGTTCATAAAATTAGCAAAAAAGCTGCCGACGCCAACGCTTACACAGGTTCCATACGATGTAACATAGAGGTGAGTGATCACTTCTCATCGATATTTCTTGAATTCGAGACGGCCAACATTGCCTATTTCTGAAATTCCGAACAAGCTCCAACCTTGAGCAAAATCATTAATTTAATTTTATTTTTCACTGTCCCAAACCGGAGAACTTTCACCGTTTACTTTTTATTCTACACAATGCCTTCTACACTTACCAAATCTTGATTGTAACTGAAGGCTTGGACTTCCACGAACACTAATAACCATATATCAAGATAGCAAGCAATATCAGGAGTGAGTTATGCACAGCAGGGGAGGACACTTAGAAGCCATAAGGTATAGCATAAGTCCCTGTAGCAATTTTGACCTTTCTGGCTAATTTGTAAGCACAACAGACCCTACAGCTTATGTGGCCAATTAACAAATTCCAAGAAAACCACCCCATTGCACCTTAGACTGTTGTTACTTCAGTGCATGAACATGTGTCTGAACAAAATGACAACTAAGAAATGGTACAGGATGTTGAACCACCAACTGAACTTAATGACCTTGCAAATGATTCTAACTAATTGAGATCCTGGTTTTCCATGAGCATGGAATTCAAAGAATTTGCTTTATAACACAAAATTAGAGATTTCAAAAGGGAATTTCCATTCCAGTAGCAGATACATTAATTCTAACATTTTGTGTTTGCTTAAATTCAAAAAATTTAGAATTTAATGCATCAAGTTTAATGCTCTGCCTACAAATCGATCAATTATAACTTTGCAGCAGACATGTTCAAGTACTTCATACTTTCTGAAGGTGGCGCTGTTCTTTTATGGTTTGAAAAACAATAACCATGATGAGCAGCACATTATTGGTGAAATGGAACAGATAAATTCTATAGAAGGAGTAAGGTAATTACCAGATCCCTTTTTATTTCATAAAGCAGAATGTGACGACTAACTAAATGGGAACAAAAAGAGTTTTAAGTTTGCTAAAACGAATTTCTCATTTTCTGAAAATAGGAAAACATGGTCTAACCGGTAAAGGAAAGAAGTTCCACGAAATCCACAATAAAAGAAGCACACACAAGAAATTGCATAAATCTATCAGTTCCACATTAAGTGCCAAAACATCTCGGGGGGAATCTAAAACAATGCTTTCTTTCTCATATCATCAGTCAGACCTCCATGTGATGAGTTATTAGTAACCGTTGGTTAATAACAGCTCCTTTGCCAGCAACTCCATTTGTCACTTTATGCAGAAATACACCACACTCCTATAATAGTCTGCAACACACCCATGACCATCTCAATATTTTCCACAATTCCTCTCATTTTATCCAAAAGTGTTAGTTTGCACTAAAACCAAGGCGTGAACGCCGCATCTAAAAGAGGGGGGGCTCAGGCCTCTGATCGTAGATACCAGGATTCAATCACAGTTCACCAAAGAACAATATTGTTTACATGCAACTCAAGCATCAACAGAAGTTTATGCTTGATTATAGATAGTTCGCATTTGTTGGCTTTATTGCTCCACAAAAAAGCACATGTTCACTAACACACACGAAACAAATCAGTAGGTGAACCTGTAAGTAGCAGCACAACTCATTTGGAAAGTTGGAACATTTCCAAGCTGAAATTCTCCAGTTACATAAGTGTCTGCACTTGACCTGAAACCCTGTGCTAATTCACCAGTTAACATCGCTGCCTATCTTCGTTGGAATATTTGAAACTAAACGGCATTTTCCCATATTAGCAAACTTCCTCTTTCAGATGATGTTAACACCATAGAAATATCTTTAGTAAATATGTTCTATCTAATATCTTTTTGCTGAGTCATATACACGTGGAGTTTGTTTACAAGTGATTCCGATCATGTGACCTCGTGGGCGGAGCTTGTGTAAGGGAACTAGGTGGCATGGTAACAGAAACTGCGACCGGATTTCAACGTAGTGCGCAGATGAGTGCACTGCTACACAGTAAATGCCACAAATTTACAATTAGTGACAAAGTGGGTCGCAGAATGTGTGAAAATCATGTGAATTAAAAAAAAAGACTATGCGTTTCATATTCTTGTGTAACTTGAACAACAGTAATAACAGAAAACGTTCCAGGATGAATGCGTGTTTTTGTACAGGTTCAGGTAAGCCACAATGACTAGGCAGGTATTTGTGAAAGTTTTTTTTATTGTTTATGCCAAAGACGATGTATTTACATGTTATTAACAAAATTCTCACCCGTGCTATGACATCGTATCTACAAACATGTGCCTTGCAGCCTCGCATTCTACTTTCAAGCAAGTCTGGTGCTTGAGTATCGACGTCCTTAATTTCTTGGTTGAACACATGGTTGGAAAACGCTTTTACAGACTGCTCAAACAAGTTCCAATTATAACAGAGTAGCCATTGACTGGCAGCACATTGTCGTTCCAACTATGGCAAAGCTCCGCCCACTAGGTCATTTTTGTTATGCAAATCAGTATTTAAAATGTGATGGTTTTTGTCCTGTCTGAGTTGATTTTAAGCAGGCTCTCGGCTCGCCTGAACAAAATTCGCTTATTACTTAATTTTAACAATATCATTGTGTAGACCCTTCTTTCATGATCATAACTTGGTTCAAAAGACAATTAAAGTTAGCTTAGGTAGGTATAACTGTTTGATGCAGTGTGGTAGTTAAGAAATAAGCAACTGAAGCCCTCAAGTTGTCTCCCGAGGCTTTTTGGACATTTCTGACATTTTGATTTTGACCCAAAGAGCAACATGGAGACCGCAGTAATTTACATAGGCGTTAAAATTTTCTCATTCATTTTGAAGATTCTGTTTATTAGGCATATTACCTACAAAATGGTTTTTAAGGCCTTTGATCTGGAGAACTCGGCTGCCAAAAATAAAGACCTCCGAACTTATTATGGAAAGTCGAGGTCTTGATTTTTGCAGTCAAGATCTCTGGCGCAAAGGCCTTAAAAATCCCAGACACCGTTCTGCAGCTACTGTAATCGTCGGAGTTACCGCCCAGAGCGCTTAAATTGGGAATCTAAACAACCGGGTGGGCGATAAGCCGAGCATGAGTGGTCAAAATAGATTTTTGAAAAGTAGGGAGAGGTTGCTTACACAGTGGACCCATTTTACACTTACGGAGCACCACTGATGTCGGACTTCAACCATACCAGTTGAAAGATACGTCAACGAATTGACGTAACGGACTTCGACAGCCTAAGGTGGAATAGCGCACACGATACAGTGGCGCCACGATCCCAACCGCGATTCGGTTTTTGCACACCTCAGTCGCTGCTCGTCATCTCCTAGAACTAAGGTATTCCTACGGGTAGGCATGCGTTCAGTACAAATCAAGAGAAAAGCAATATATCTCAAGACTCCGCTAGTTCGCCATGTATTTTTAAGGGAAGCACGTGATTTTGTCAAGATTTGCTCCCCACAATCACATAAAACAGCCCAGAATTTGACACCAGTGCAAAGCACGTACTAAACAATAGCAATAGGGGTGCTCAGTCGCCTGCGAAAATAATGAAGCAAAAACACATCATGTAAAAAGTCATCAAGGCAAATCAAGAGTTCAAAAAAACAAGTTTCAGACCACGTGAATGCAGACAGAATGTTGGACTTGTGCTTAATGACAAGTAGATTTCTTACGCTGTCTCTTTTGGTTGGGCTTTTCCATTTTGGTGTCAGGAGTGTGTCATCAAAAAACATGCGAGACAAGTTGCTTGTCACAATGGCTCGGGTCAGCTTGTATTCAAAACAATGCGACAGTTTCGTCTTTTACTCTGCCGCACGTGGTTACCATTACTTTAGACATGACTGGCTACCATTTGTTGGTGAATTCTTGAGGTTAACAATTAATACAATTCATATGCAGTTTCTGTCAAAAATAATGCCGGTGGAGTTTCCAATATCGTTGGTCATGTATCAACCGAGTGTGCTCGTGATTTTTCTTATATCATAGCTCAGGGTTGTGATGTTTCGTGTGCTGTCACGGGAAATCGCAGAATGGTAGGCCACGGATTTGAAATTCCTATCAAGTACTGCTTTGTTGATTCTTCCATTGCAATGAAATACATTCGACAAGCGCTGTTTCAGAAATCACTACAAGCTGACACGAGTTCCGCGTGAGCCAAAGGCTACAATTGTGTCTCCTTCAGTAAAGAGCATGAGAATACGGGTATTTTACCGCCATAGCAAGGCAAGGTTCCTGTTTCGCTAAAACTGATTGAATGTCACTGAAAGGTAAGCGAGTTGCGCCCGTTTTGGGCTCTTAGTCTTGTGCGACGAACGTTCACAAAAGCACAGACACTTTTAAGGAAGTCTCGATCATGAAAAATTGGGTGTGGGCGGTAAGCAGAACATGATCAGGTTGCAACATTTTTCACCGTTATATAAAGAATTCACACTGTTCCACTGCAAGGTAAGCCTCAGTGAAATACACATTTCATAAAACAACTTGTTTTTAAAAGTTGAAGCCATTACACACCACACCAGTGTTCTCCACAACAGAAAATTTTAACTCTACTGGATTTATAAAATTCATGTATACATGTTCGAAAGTCCAATGTCCATACTGTGGAGAGTTTGTGTGTTAAGTCTTGGAATAATACATTGATCTGGTACCAAAAGGCCAAAATGTCGTAATGTCCCATAATTTTAAACTTGTTGCATCAGTTTTCAAACTCGACACAAGGAAGCCAAACTCGTCATGACAAAATTCAAACTCGACGCAGTGACGAGTCCAATAGGTTGCGGAGAACATTGCTCATTCAAAGTGGATTCAGGGTCTAATCTTGCACTCGAAATTGAACTTGGAATTATTTTGAGCATTTTCCAACCTACTGTGTGCAAATTCACGAAGAGTTATTATCACATGCTGACTCAAGTACAACATGGTTCATATCTAGATACGACTGTCTATTCTTAACTTGCACTAGATGACCCCAGCACTAAAGATCACGTCATGAGTTTGAAGCTTGAATCTAGGGGTAATCAAGGGCGATTGCTTAGACCAGAAGCTCATCTGAGTAAACAATGTACTGGAGCACAGAACAGACACTTATCTTGAGTTGGCACAAAAGGAGAATGGGAAATAGAAAACTTATTTTTAATTTAATTTGTACAGACTCTAATGTTGGAAAGATCAACTTTCTTCACACCAGCACACCTCGCGAGAGTCCTGGCCATTTAATAAAAGGACAAGGCGACTCAAGTTGTGGAAGTGTCGTAGACCAAAGGGCCTGAAAATGGCTGACAAAAATTTGGAATATAAATTAAATCAATTGAAGTTGTCCCAAACAACTAGCACATTGGGTTTTTGACGGTGTGATATATATTTATTGAAGAATATACAGAACATACAAAGAAATAATAACAAACCCAGAAACCGCGAAGCATTATATCTGGGTTGTAAACAATTCATAAATGAAACTAATATACATAGAGGCATATACAATTAAGTAGTATCTAAAATAAGTATTCTAATACTTAGATATGCTATTACAGATATATAAAAACAAAAATATATACAGATT
>NMRA01000420.1:252998-266074 GCA_002633005.1 Phoronis australis | reverse complement strand
ATTCAAAATAGGCTTCTCAAAAGCAATTAAAAGGGACTCTAATACTTTCAAACGCAGCACATCTTGCTCCACGTAGCGAATTGACGTGTTTTCCACAATTTCTTGACGGGTGATTTTACGTGCGTGGTATTGCAGAAAATGATCTTGAATGGCGCCATTTTGAAGATGCATGGATAACCGACGGGAAAGACTGCAAACCGTTTGACCAATGTAACATTGTTTGACGTTTGAACGAAGACATTCATTCATAGGGCATACAAATTCATAAACAACACTACACTGTGCAACGGGGCGGACTTTCGCTTTAGAAATGTTATTTTTCATGACCAAGTTGGAGGACTTCCTATTCCGATAATAAATAATAACATCAAGGTAATCATCAGGCTTACAAACTTTAACGTTGTCCCTTATGATTTTCTTAATAGCGTGTTCGTCCTGGAGGTAATTATTAGACATGACATTTTTGTAAAATATCTTTTTATGTTCTATCTAATATCTTTTTGCTGAGTCATATACACGTGGAGTTTGTTTACAAGTGATTCCGATCATGTGACCTCGTGGGCGGAGCTTGTGTAAGGGAACTAGGTGGCATGGTAACAGAAACTGCGACCGGATTTTAACGTAGTGCGCAGATGACTGCACTGCTACACAGTAAATGCCATAAATTTACAATTAGTGACAAAGTGGGTCGCAGAATGTGTGAAAATCATGTGAATTAAAAAAAAAGAAAATGCGTTTCATATTCTTGTGTAACTTGAACAACAGTAATAACAGAAGACGTTCCAGGATGAATGCCTGTTTTTGTACAGGTTCAGGTAAGCCACAATGACTAGGCAGGTATTTGTGAAAGTTTTTTTTATTGTTTATGCCAAAGACGATGTATTTACATGTTATTAACAAAATTCTCACCCGTGCTACGACATCGTATCTATAAACATGTGCCTTGCAGCCTCGCATTCTACTTTCAAGCAAGTCTGGTGCTTGAGTATCGACGTCCTTAATTTCTTGGTTGAACACAATGGTTGGGAAACGCTTTAACAGACTGCTCAAACAAGTTCCAATTATAACAGAGTAGCCATTGACTGGCAGCACATTGTCGTTGCAACTATGGCAAAGCTCCGCCCACTAGGTCATTTTTGTTATGCAAATCAGTATTTAAAATGTGCTGGTTTTTGTCCTGTCTAAGTTGAGTTTAAGCAGGCTCTCAGCTAGCCTGAACAAAATTCTCTTATATCTTAATTTTAACAATATTGTGTAGACCCTTCTTTCACGATCATAACTTGGTTCAAAAGACAATTAAAGTTAGCTTAGGTAGGTATAATTGTTTGATGCAGTGTGGTACTTAAGAAATAAGCAACTGAAGCCCTCAAGTTGTCTCCCGAGGCTTTTTGGAGATTTCTGACATTTTGATTTTGACCCGAAGAGCAACACGGAGACCGCAGTAATTTACACAGGCGTTAAAATTTTCTCAGTCATTTTGCAGATTCTGTTTATTAGGCATATTACCTACAAAATGGTTTTTAAGGTCTTTGATCTGAAGAACTCGGCTCCCAAAAATAAAGACCTCCGAACTTGTAATGGAAAGTCGAGGTCTTCATTTTTTACAGTCAAGATCTCAGGCCCAAAGGCCTAAAAATCCCAGACACCGTTTTGCAGCTACTTTAATCGTCGGAGTTACCGCCCAGAGTGCTTTAATTGGGAATCTAAACAGCCGGGTGGGCGATAAGCCGAGCATGGGTGGTCAAAATTGAGATTTTTGAAAAGTAGGGAGTGGGTGCTTACACAGTGGACCCATTTTACCCTTACAGAGCTACACTGATGTCGGACTTCAAGCATATCAGTTAAAATATACGTCAACGGATTGACGTAACAGACTTCGACAGCCTAAGGTGGAATAGCGCACAAGATACAGTGGCGCCACGATCCCGACCGTGATTGGGATCTTGCATACCTCAGTCGCTGCTCAGTAAAGAGCACGAGAATACGAGTATTTTACCGCCATAGTAAGGCAAGGTTCCCGTTTCCCTAAAACTGATTGAATGTCACTGAAAGGTAAGCGAGTTGCGCCCGTTTTGGGCTCATAGTTTTGAGCGACAAACGTTCACAAAAGCACAGACACTTTTAAGAAGTCTCGATCATGAAACATTGGGTGTGGGCGGTAAGCAGAGCATGATCAGGTTGCAATATTTTTCATCGTTATATAAAAAATTCATACTGTTCCACTGCAAGATAAGCCTCAGTGAAGTACACATTTCATAAAACAACTTGCTTTGAAAAGTTGAAGCCATTACACACCACACCAGTGTTTTCCACAACAGAAAATTTTAACTCTACTGGATTTATAAAATTCATCTATGTTCGAAAGTCCAATGTCCATACTGTGGAGAGTTTGTGTGTTAAGTCTTGAAATAATACATTGATCTGGTACCAAAAGGCCAAAATGTCGTAATGTCCCATAATTTTAAACTTGTTGCATCGGTTTTCAAACTCGACACAAGGAAGCCAAACTCGTCATGGCAAAATTCAAACTCAACGCAGTGACGAGTCCAATAGGTTGTGGAGAACACTGCACATTCAAAATGGGTCCAGGTCCACTCTAAATTGAACTTGGCATTATTTTGAGCATTTTCCAACCTACTGTGTGCAAATTCACGAAGAGTTATTATCACGTGCTGGCTCAAGTACAACATGGTTCATATCTACATATGACTGTCTATTCTTAACTTGCACTAGATGACCCCAGCACTAAAGATCACGTCATGAGTTTGAAGCTTGAATCTAGGGGTAATCAAGGGCGATTGCTTAGACCAGAAGCTCATCTGAGTAAACAATGTGCCGGAGTACAGAACAACAGACACTTATCTTGAGTTGGCACAAAAGGAAAATGGGAAATAGAAAACTTATTTTTAATTCAATTTGTACAGGCTCTAATGTTGGAAAGATCAACTTTCTTCACAACAGCACACCTCGCGAGAGTCCTGGCCATTTAATAAAAGGACATGGCGACTCAAGTTTAGGAAGTGTCGTAAGCCAAAAAGCCTGAAAATGGCTGACAAAAATTTGGAATATACCGTAAGTGAAATCAATTAAAGTCGTCCCAAACAACTAGCACATTGGCTAAAACATATGTTATGGCTAGCAATGAAAACAATAACATAATTTTATCTAAATGAAAAATTGTATTTTAGAAAAGAAATTGCACAAAGGCTGGCACTTATCCAACCTTAATGCTATCATGACCTAATTAAAATTTCAAATCCCAGAATATACCAATTTATTTCCTTTCTACTTGCACCCAAATGTGGGCTTGACCATTCTCAGGAAACCAATTCTGTGATCCGCCCCCAAGTTACTTAAACCATTTGGCCGCCATGACAAGTGTTTGAACTCCGTGTAGGCTGCAACTGATTCACAACAGTTACTTGTGAAGCACAAGAGGAGNTTCCAATAGGGAGCGATGAATCAGCGCGGCTTTGCGTGATTTTGCATTTCACATCATAAAGAGTTCCATAGCAACTCGAGTATGAGTGTCAGATTTGAGTACGTTTGGAGTCTACTCGAAATACGACATTAGATACGCTTTTTTGAGTACGACTCCAGTAAGCACGATTTTGAGTATGAAATCTCGAGTATGAGTATGAGTCTGAGTACGGAGATTGGAGACCGGGCCCTGATTAGGCAAATAAATACAAGATGAATTAGGTTAGATTTTAGACAAAAAGTGAAGGTACACATGCTATTAAGTGGGTGAGAATCAATTCCGATAATTTTTTAATGACAATACGTGGGAATAGGAAATAAATCATGACCCTACCCAGGTTATTTTACATGGATTTAATGGGGAATTATTGGGTTTTTTGACATTCCATGACAATAACCGGGACATTCTATCATTCGGTGAGATATTAAGTGGGCTTCACTGCAGTAGTGACAACTCGGGAGTAAACACTCACCTGCGTTGATAATCCATTTCTGTATGCACTGTGTTGCTGTTGCTGCTTCTTGGCATTGAATTTGTCCATAATGACTTGTTCATTGGGATAACGTGATGGTCGCACATTAGACTGTTCTGGCAGGAAAGGTTTAGCGTTCAGGTTATACTTGGTATTCAAGGACTGAAAAGCAAAGAGGAAAATCAATACAGGATATACAGCACAGTTCACATTTGCAGGGCAGAAACGACATTCTTGGCACTCCCCTGTACCCAGACACCCTGTGATCACACTTTGTTACTTAGCTGGCAACGTTCCACCTCAGATGTTGGTATCAAACAGACGTCAAGTTAGGAGTGAGAAAGTGTGCACGTGCCTCCGTGAGTGAGTGTGTGTGTATGTGTGTGCGTGTGTTTGTGTGCGTCAACTTTTCAGTGGTGAATCTTTTATTGATCGTTGACGACACTCAAAGGAAGTCTGGAGTTTACAATTGAAACAGTCACAAGCAACAATGGCAACTTGACCAATTAATATTTAACAGGTATTATTGTATTACTTCACCACTAGGATTGCTAGTTCCGGGGTGCATTTCCTTCACCGTCTTCCCATTTATTCACTATATGGACTGGATTTGTTTATCACTGCTAGGTGAATGGTATTGGTTGAAAACTTTGTTCGTTCGATTAACTAAGACCTCTGAAGCGCAGCGGAGATTATTATTATATTATTATATTAGTTATGGTAGAATGGCTGCAAAATAAAACGGCCACACAGATTTGCATTTTTCAACAAATTTACTATAATCTTGTAGTAAGCGTTAATTAATTTGTAAATTTGTTGTCAAAAAAATGTTCTTACCGAACCCATTTATCAAAAAATCAAAACACTACAGAAACACAGCCTTAGCAATGTGCTGTTGGTGCCCTGCCACTAGGTGTCATCTTTCAAGTGGGAGGAACATCTAGCAGAAGCTATGTATCTCATATGATATCAAAGCTGTTATGGAATTCACATTAGCAGAATAAGAAGAAATGCCTGGACTTTTTCATCCACTATGAGTGTGCATCAGACATGCCAATCAGATACTAGTAGGCAGGTTGTTCATTGCCAGTAAAATGTAGCAATACGCTTACATACATGTAGGTAATTAGGAACAAGCCGAGAGTGTCATACTGCAAGTGGTCTCAGTCAAAAAATGTTTGTTTTCAACAAAAGCTGGGTTCACAATTCTGTGCACCAGAACCACTGACCTAATGGATTTAGTTCCATTCATCCTGCACTGATCAGTGAAGTGGAATTGTACTAGCAGCTAACATAGTCATGGAAATATTTCAATATTTCAACCATGGACACTGTATACATGTGTATATACAATTGACGATGGGGAAGGCCTGGTAGTTATTACACAATACTGCTTGAGATCTGGTCCCATCATTTGGCCCATCACAGTACATCATTGTGGCGAGAGCAGCCTCAAGCATCAGTTAGAATTCAGTTCTCGCCTAGTACGGAAACAATGCATCTGGGCAAGGATCAATTTGAGGACAAATCAAATGTTTAGCTTTTGGGGCCCAAAAGTGGGTTTATTGCCACTTGAGAAACACTATCGTCTCACTTCAATTCTGCACAAAACGGATTCCCTGACTCTGCAACCTGACTGAAGGCACCAATCCAAAAGTGCGTTCAAACCTCTCACCATTCCAAAATTGTTCACACAATATTTTCTGAGCGTATATGAAATAATTAGGAGAATTCACCACAGGCAACAATTTTCCATAACCGCTACATTCACATGCTTAGAGTTTAATTCAAGTCAGACATAAAAATGGGCACACCTTGTTTTCTTCCAAGAAAAAGAAAAAAACAACTCGTTTTGGTTTAAAAGAAAAAACATGGGATTACACGTCTATTACAAGTTAAAGGCTTCTGTCATAATCTGGTTTGTGAAGTTGGAGAATAGCCTGCCCGGACTGAGTGTGTTGCTTGAAGCTGAACAGTGAACCTGTGCTGTCAAATAAGTAAATAGAACTGTCCAATATCCACCAATTTTCATAATTATAAAACTGGGCTACTACATGTAGTTACTTGAAGAAATGAGAACTCATTTCCGGGATTGTTTATGCTTGAGGCTACGTTCAACGCAAACGTTCAGTTCTTTCCGAGTCCATGATACAGATCAATTTAAACATTTCAAAAAGTTCAATAAGTGGTCTACATCAAAAGTTAAACTTTACTTTTACACAGTCAAAATGCCAGTGCTTTCACAAGCATTTTAATTTGCTAGAAACGAAAAACACCAGTGAACAGTTACAAGGGTCACTTTTGCAACAGCTTTCCAGGCTGCTGGCAATACTTCAAAACTACAGTTGGCAATTTCCCTAGCACTTTTGTAGCAATCATAGACGCAAAATGAACAAAAATGTGATCTAATGAAGTACCCACAGTAGTAAATGACAAATTGTTAGATACAAATTATGCAGAGTCCTGCTGAAAATTGGTAACTGCATGCAATTTATTGTACTTCTCACAGTTTCAGTATTTCTCCGTATTGACCAAAATTTGGTGGAATGGGGAACATGTCAAACTTCAGAGTTCACAAGAGACAAACAGGTCCACCTTATGCAAGGCAACACACCACAGTGTTCAGAAGAGACAAACAGGTCCACCTTATGCAAGGCATTACATTATTCAGTGTTCAGAAGAGACAAACAGGTCCACTTTATGCAAGGCAACACACCACAGTGTTCAGAAGAGACAAACAGGTCCACCTTATGCAAGGCAACACATTATTCAGTGTTGAGAAGAGACAAACAGGTCCACCTTATGCAAGGCAACACATTATTCAGTGTTCAGAAGAGACAAACAAGTCCACCTTATGCAAGGCAACACACCACAGTGTTCAGAAGAGACAAACAGGTCCACCTTATGCATGGGGACACACCACAGAGTTGGATGAAAGCAAAAAATAGCCGTTCATTTTTTAGAATTTCCATCCTATGCTTACCATTTAAATAACTAATAAGTGATCAATTGAATTGGAACATTCACTAAGTATTTCTAGTATCAATCAATCGTGCAAAATTCCAGGATTATTACAAATCTGAATTCTGTGTACTGCCTCAGTACACGAGTGTTTATTTTATGAGACCATACCAACAGCCAGGTGGGGCAAACAGAGTTTAACATGAAGAAAGTTCTGCAAAAGTCATAGGTCAATACCCTTTAACTTTTTAGAAGATTTATTATAACTCGTACGGAGATAATAATATTTCCATAGGTCCCTTGAGATTTCAAAAATAAACTTCAATCTCCAGACATTAGTCAGCAAAACGTACAAAACACAATATGAATGTCAATACATAAAACCATTATGTGCCAATTACAGATGTCAAAATATTCTGAAGGTTATACCATGTTTTAGATAACAGAACAAACATTCAATTTTATTTACACTATTCACCCACAAGACCCATTAAAAATGCTTGCCAAAGCAAATTTCCTCAGAAATGTGGTTTGCTTTAATAAAATATTAAGAACTAAGACTATTTCCAGTAAGATGTTATGACTTGTACGCAACGTTGATTGAAGAATTGTCAAAAAAGAAATTGGCTTACAGGATACGCTCTATTTCATGGTGCTGAACATCGATACATCTTATTGGACCACTTTTTTGCAGCAGAATTATGGCACAACAGAAATTTTTGCACTGGTAACTAATTTAATTTACTCAAGAGTGCAATTTTTGATGGTTTTTAGTTTTACTCAGACTTTATTAGATCAGTCTTGTACCTAGCCTTGGTACAAAGCTGTATACTAAATATACAGCTTTGCGCCAATGTGGGCAAAAAAACTGACCACATAAAATATGACACAAAATTAGTGTCATTAAAAACTACACATTTATTTGAGTAAATATAATTATTTTCTGGTTTTGGAAAAATTGGCTTTCTACTGTTATTCTGCTGTTAAAGTTGTGGAGCGATCTTCTGCGTCGGCTTTCAGCGCCATGAAATATTGTGTCACCTATTGGCCAGTTTCTTTTTTGCCGCTTCTTCAATCAACTGTTGTTCTTTCATGAAGTTGCGTACACGTCATAACAAATTATCGGAACTGGTTTCCCTATATAAAATTTTAAAATTTTGATACCAGCAAACTGAATTTCAGAAGAAATTTTGCTGCTGCCAAGCTATCATTATCTCCCGAGAGATGTCACAAAAATTTAGGAAATGGCGCATAAGTGTGTCACGAGCGTATTGTTTTCAAAGCGCGCATAAGTGTGTCACGAGCGTATTGTTTTCAAAGCGATGACATAACATTTCTTTCTTAGAAAAGGCAGAGAATTACGCAAGAAAATGACATTTATTAGATTGTTTTCCACTTAAATGGCTGTAACGGGCAAGGTGAGTGTCGTTTGATTCCCAGATTTTGCATGCTGCCCGTCCTGTCTTTGGCTCTAGACGTTGATACAGGTTTCACGGCGAAGTGACGAGCAGAACAACCCTGGCTGCGTCCAATTTCGGGGTTTAAGGAAGATTAACACAGTGGTACCTAGCTTGTATTTTGACAATAGTCTTCATACAGCTAGCTGGCTGGCTATTTGGTACCCACATCAGAGCAAAGTTGTACATCAAAGCTAGGACAAAATTTGAAATAATGGACACAGAGGTACAAATCATTTTTTCTTGAAAGTGGTGGGTTTATTTCTGTTTTTACTTTCTGGAACTGTAATATCAATGCTACTCCGTTCGGGAACATTGATACTGCCAAAAGAGGGCACTTCAAATAAACGAAACCAACGACAGTTTATCACTTCTCTTGAGGAGTGTAAAATTTTGACAAGTATATAGGCGCTACTAACGTTTTACTGGTCGTCAACCACACAAGCATGAAAGATCACGATAATTAAACAAGGAAATTTTACTATAAAACTTAGCCTTTGGGTCGCCATTTTGGCTGAACAGCTGAGAGCTAAAAATAGAATATCACAACAAAAGCAGCTTTTGAGAAAATGGAAGCAAAATGACGATAAAAAACACAGGATATGATTCCATCAAGGATAAGGAAAAGATTTCAATCAAAAAATTTTTCCAGAGAAAGTCAGTGTAAAAACAAGACTGACTTTCTGTGGGTCGTGCGGTTTTGTTGCACAACTGAGCACGATGTCAAAACACAACAACAACATTGGAATCCAAGGACGGAAAATTCCACAATTACTGCACAGTGGCAACAAGAAACGAAGGGAAACTATACTAGAAATGGACTTAGATATGTTACCTCTTGATTCATTTCGCCAGATCCCATCACACGTCGCTGTCCTATGTGAAATGTGGATAAATTGACACTCTCATTTTGAGAAAAGAGAGCGCCATCAGAAATCATATTGCTGCATGAAGACAGACATTCTTTTTTCCGCCCTGGGCACTGATAACAATAAAATGTTTTCTGTTAGGGAGAAATCTCACAGCCTAACTCGTGGATGAAAACAGAAACGTGTAATGTTGCTAAAAAATTCTTTACAGGTAGTCAAGAAATTAAATGAATAATCATTCAGCCAATGCAGTAGCAATAGTGTATGTTACAGCAGCTCTCATTGGCCATTTGGTGTCAATGCTGTTACATTTACATCCCCAGGAGTCAACAGGTGAAGAATCTTTCTCGGTAGAGGGTGCATGGGATATGGCAGGCGCCGGCGTTCAAACTTAAATAGCACGTGCCTGGAGGCGTAAGCGTGGGGCCAAGAGACGAACACGTAATACACGTTTATTTTTTGCTATAGTGCTTAATCATCGAGCAATTGCCGAAGCATCGTTTTTGCCATTTTAATTGGTTCTGGTCTGTTTACAATTGACAAGTCGGATTCCCGCCAAATTTTCAGTTCCAACTTAATATTTTGCCATTGCGCGCACCCAGGAGGAACTCGAAGGGCTCGAACGAGCTCCCCCCCCCCCCCCNCCCCACTGCATGGGTGCGCGCATCATATAGGCCTACGATAAGGTCCTTAACGATTTTTCAAAAGCAAAGATAACGATTCGTTTCGACAATTAACTTGCAATCAGTTGATTAATTCGAATTCCCCCCTTGGCTACCGGAAGCAAAACGACTGAACCAACAGCAGCGTGAAGCGTGAGGAAATATTGAGTTCAGTAAGCAGGACCCCCGTGGTAGCGGACGAGGCATATGGGGGGTGCCTCGGAAGGAATCGGGCCAGTTAGTGTTTTTTTTTAGTCCACCGATAGATTTCCTGAACAAAAGGTCCACATCCCCGGGACCCGCCCCCTGACAATTTCGGACCGCCTGCGCGTTTGCAGCCGCGCTTTGCCCAATTCACCCGAGGCAACATGTTGGCCCCCCGTTATGGTATCCTAGATCCGCCGCTGGTGACGGCGGACGGGCCAGGCTCACGTTCACCGCAGCACGTACCCAATACAAGTTGTCAAAAAGTTCATTGATTGAAGAACCGCTGCCGTCAAACGCCCGTGCTGGTCTGTCTGGAGTCTGCAGTAGAGCAACGCGCGCCACCCGCGCGGTGTGGCTAACTTATAGGCCTATGCTGGATACGTTGTGACAGAAACTGATGGCTCACTCTGGCTTCTGAAATTGGATTTAGTCTCGTGGAAAGTTTTTGGGGGTAATTTTGATGCGCGCACCCTGCCTTCAAAATGGGGGGGCTCGAATTCCTGGCGTTATGGACTTTTTGCTAACAAAAGAGCGGACAGACTAAAAAAAACGAGAGCACCACTGTGAATTGCGCGTTTGCGCCTATTTACTGGACTTTTGTCCCATTTCCTCGGACATTTTGTCTCTCACGGGCGCTTTTGCCCACTTCGCCAAATGAGCCCCCCCGGCCCCCCCGGGTGCACGCATGATTTTTTTACCCGATAGAATGCGATTAAAGTTAGCCTACAGTACCACTCTTCAAGTATCGGTCGGGACCGTGGTAGATTACTATAGTGGCCAGCACTGGTCGGGTGATGATGTCAGAGACTAACAGGATTGATTGGATCAGCTTCGTGAAACGCCTGCGCTGTACATATCGATAGCCATGGTTGAACCAAACGGGAGGTTTTGTGAAAATCCGGCATGTTCTGCTGTAATGCGCACTTAACCGTAATCGCGGCCGCCAGAAATTTTAATCGTTGTCTCGTCACTGAACTCATATTGAAGTGAAACATCACGTTGCCATTCATTGTCAGTGACCACCGTCTCTAGCTGGCCCCATGCAGTAGAGACGAGGCTCCGGCCTCAAGAGCCGCTGCAAGCCATTAGTCACATTGTTACAAGAACCTTTTGCGCACAGATAAGGGACACCTTAGGACGCCGTCGATGTCTTTAATTTCTTCCGCTTCGAACAAATACTCCCGTAATCAAACTTTTTCTTCGAGCAGTCCTTCGTTAAGTTGCCCAAATCGGCAACTGGCCACATTGCGCACGCTCCGGCTGGCGGGCGCGGTTGTGAATAGGAGCGGTCGCAGTGTGCGGCGTAACTCGCGCCTATTAGGAGCTTTAGTGTCTCTACTAGAGCCAGCTAGAGACCGGTGGTCACTGTGTTCACCGTTGACAGCACGATATGTGGCGACTACGTTGTTGGACACCGTAAAAGCGAGGGAGACGACAGACGAGAAAGGGAACTTGTAAGACATACTGTACCAAATGGATCGTAGATTGAAGACTGGCTGGAATGCTCTGCACTTAGACTGGACGCGAACTGGCTTGCAATCAGCATTTTCTTGGATCGTTTACTAGTTCACTAATCAAAATCAACGAGTTATTGATCGATCCGTCAAAGTACTGTCAATAATATTCCAATTTCTTCCGTCTTTTGGCCTTACTCGATCAGTTCGTTCCCCAGCCGGAACTCTTGTACCATCTATTAAATTTCGGCCGATGTATTTGCGTATTTGTTTATGTTCGTTTCGTTCTGGGAAATAGCCTACATGTCACGTGGCACTCTTCATAGTCATAGTCGTAAGACTGCCTAATTTTATCAAACTTTCTTTTGTATACTAAAATAGACGTCTTTTGTGGAGACAATTGAAAACTTTGTGAACACATCGTAAAATTTTCTCCAGGTATATTTATACAAAACAATTTCAAAACCAATCAAAAGTGATAACAATAACGATTTACTTAAATGCAAAATAAATTACTAGGTCATCGTACATTTTGATATAAGTTTTACATCACTCGTTTGTCTATAGAAGATCGTAGATACTTATTGACAATAATTAATTTTAAAAACTAATCCCAAACTTTTGAGATGAACAATTAATTTTAAAATATGCATGTTGATGTTTTTAAGAATGACAAACTGCCAGGAAAATCATTTTATTCGCTCAAGACGATGCCGACAGCGCGCGGAGGGTCACTTTGGGGACCAAATGAAGTCAGTGTCTAAGACTTCTCTGTATTCATTAAATATTGAAATCGCAGGCGG
Organism: Phoronis australis; assembly: GCA_002633005.1. NCBI lineage: Eukaryota > Metazoa > Phoronida > Phoronidae > Phoronis > Phoronis australis. The sequence goes on along the minus strand of NMRA01000420.1, from coordinate 253,708 downwards.
ATCCGGCTAATAGAGCTTATGATTAGGGAGTCACTGAAAAATTCGACATTACAATCCGTTTCTGTTTCTGCTTCTGTGGTGACGTCAAAGGGTAGGCACCGGGATAGTCTCTGGCCCTCCTCCTTCCAGTATCACACGCAATGTAAATTTGGAGATGCAACCAAGTTCGTGCTGGTTACACACTCTTCGATCTTTTCCCTTGATACGAGTTTTTGCTGCATCTCCGTATTGCCATCCTCACTCTGTGAGGCGCTTTGTTGCCCATCTCTCCTGCTGTTGTACAATCTCGGCATCAGTAAGCACTCTGGATATTACATCTGCTGGTGTGAGGAGCAGGTCGGCAATCGGTTCTGCGATGCCTGCAAGCTCATCCGCCTTGACGTTGAATGAGATGCCAGTACAGTGTCCTGGTATATGGACACTGGTGAAGAGACCATTAATAGAGCTGAACCGCAAACCCAGCTGAAAGCAAAAAAAAAATTGCGAAGTAGGGTGCTTGTCTAGCAACAATTACAAGTCAAGTTCATGAGAGTCAATGTGAACTGAAAGCAGGAAGAATATCTCAAGTTCAAACATGTCCCTCAAACCGTCCAACATTTTACGTATGGTTACGCCTTTTAGGCGTTTTGTACGCCGCCACTGCAATAGGTGGTTGTTTGAAAGCCGTTCGAAACCAAAGTTAAGAACCTATGTTTTGATGAAGAATGTCT
>NMRA01000420.1:208317-252761 GCA_002633005.1 Phoronis australis | reverse complement strand
GTTGACGATCGGATAGTGTTTAAAAGTCTAATTCTAAATTTCTCCAGTTAGTGCACAAATGAAGTAAAAGAAAGTAGGTCTGCTTGTCGCGTCAGCTGTTGGTATCATTATCTCGATTTATGACCCACAACGCGTGACTGGACAAAGCCTTTTCAATTTAGCCGGTGGAGCGTGAGACCCCTGAGGTCCCAATCGAGTCCTCACGACAACTTCGCGTTATGGAAACTGAACTACATTTTCTATTTGAGTGTCCGGCGCTTTTCTTAGAGGCCAGAAACACCTTTTACTGTCAAGTTGAGATTAAATATCCACGATTCCGTGCAGAAAGCTATGAAAGTAAATTAATTACAATCATGCAAAAAGATGTTATTAGAAAAACTTCAGTTTTCATCAAAAATATTTTTGAAATAAGAAAATATCATATTTATTTATGATCACTTTTATCCCGGCCTTCTTTTTCTGGTCCTTTTGCAATGCGTGTACACTTGTCTTTTCTTTCTTGTATCATGTATCTAAAGTGACTTATAAGCCCCGTGGAGGGCTGGGTGTTCCTGTGGTAATAACAACTGACGATTCCTCACAAACAAATGAACTGAAAGGTATGGACAAAATGGTAACAACACTGCTTTATTTTCACGATATGGTAAACTTCTAGGTGACAATATCGTTACTTTAGGCAGTGTCAAACACAGTTAGTTGGTAGTAAAAAAATCTGTTCGTTGAAGTCTATAATTACTACGTCCTGTCAGTTACTCAGTGAGGGTTGACAAAGTAGACAGCTTTCTCCGCTGATTCCTCACACCGTCTCTTTAACAGCGTGCACGTGTACCTTTCTCATTAACCCAGATCTTTCCTTGCCAACTGCGCGCGTGTAATTCTGTTCTCATGAACCGCATAACCCCACTTTTCACATCAAGAGAGACACAAAGTGCTGGTCTGCTAGTGTTGAAGTATATTGTCTTGTCTTCCTTTTTATGGTGAATACTGAAAAAATCAACCGGGCACCTTGTTCTAGGTACATGACTGTCCATATTGTAACGAAAAGAATTGTGACGTTAGAGTTTACAAAAGAACTGAGGTCGTGCGAACGTAATAATGTTTAAGAGAAAAAAGAACTTACGCTGTTAATGCTGCCCTGTGTTTCTGTTCATGCCGTTCAGTTCCCAACATTTTCAAGTTATTTGGTCTCTTATTACCCAGAGCCTGTGGGAACCTTGCACTGTAAGATTTTCTATACCACCAAATTTGATTTCTTTATGGGGTCTTACGCCATAAGAGTTTGTCAAATACTGGGTCATTCTTATCAGGTGGAGTACTCAAGTTCTAATAAGTTTTTGCGACAAATTTTCAGTCACGGCCGCAAAGTCGGGCGACCAAAATTGACGAATCTTCCTGTTGCTCACAAGCCAATAACCGAAAACGAGTTTTTGTCCCCGACTGCAGCTTTTTTATAGATAAAATGTGCTTATAGTACCTATATTCTGAATTTGGAGTATCTTGCAGCAAATTTTCCTCGCCGAGACAATTTTTTAAATGCTCTAATTGGCGGCAGGCTGATCTCGCGTCAGGCGTCAGTTGATGTAAAAGATGCCGATCCAGGCTCAAGGCAGTGAGGCCAAAGCACAAAAATCCAATATAACCGGCTTCATATTAAAAATCGCGAAATTATACAATAAGATTGTTAGGCACTTCTTTCCTCATGCCAGACACCTTCAGCCGGGAAGATCCTGACCCGATAAAAAATTCGCGTGTTTACCGTGTTTAGACTCAAAATGGTGTTTATGGCTTCATCTGCAGATGGATGCAGGATAGTGTACACACATGTGCTTTCCTCACTGCCGGCCATGAGCCTGGGACATCTTTTACACCAACTGACGTCTGACGCGAGAACAGACTACCGCCAATAAGAGCGTTTACCTATTAAGGCCATGAATTTCTGTACTTCTACGATCCCTCAGTGGTGATGCTGGTACCTACATTTTACTTGAAGCTAGCACATTTTTATGCGCCCACATATTTATATGTGGACGCATTATGCCGTCATCTCCGTCCGTCCGTCCGGCCGGCCGGCCGGCCGTCCGTCCGTCCGTCCGGGCGGAGTCCGTCCGACGTCCGGCGTCCGCTGCTTTATCTCCGAAACCCTTTGACATACGTTCATGAAATTTGGCACATATGTTCCATTCATGAATGGGACGGCGTGTGCGAACTTTCGGACGGATCCGACTACCGGTGTGCCCCCTAGTGGTAATTTTAGTTTTTTACGCTTACCCATGTTTGTATCTTCAAAAGTCCTGAACGGATTTTCATGACTGAAATTTGGTATGTAGACACCTATTCGTAGTGAGATGACGCTATCCTCCCGTTTTCAGATGGATTCGACATAGTTTGCGCCACCTAGTGGCCATTTTTAGTGTTTTCGAGTCCACCTCTCTATCAACCAAACCGCTCAAAGGATGATTGTGAAAATTGGCATGTATATACTTACTATGTAGAGGACGGTTGACGATGATTTTCCGACGATTTCGACTACTGTGGCGTCTCCTAGTGGCACTTTTGTTTTTTTTTTGCGCCTATGGCTGTATCTCCTAAACCGTTCGCAGGATCTTTACGAAATTGTGTAAGTATGTTAATATGATGTTAACAACGGAAGATGACGACTTTTGGACGGATCCGACTACCGGTGTGCCCCCTAGTGGCAATTTTAGTTTTTTACGCTTACCTTTGTCATCTTCAAAAGTCCTGAACGGATTTTCATGAAATTTGGTATGAGTGTAGGCACCTATTAGTGAGATGACGCTATCATCCCGTTGTCAGATGGATTCGACATAGTTTGCGCCACCTAGTGGCCATTTTTAGTGTTTTCGAGTCCACCCCTCTATCAACCAAACCGCTCAAAGGATGATTGTGAAAATTGGCGTGTATGTGCTTACTATAAGGAAGACAGCTGACAATGATTTTCAGATGATTTGGACTACTGTGGCGCCTCCTAGTGGCAGTTTTTTTTTTTTGCGCCCATGGCTGTATCTCCCAAACCGTTTGTAGGATCTTTACTAAATTTAGCAAGTGTATTGATGTGATGTTGACAACGGACGATGACGACTTTAGGATGATTCTGACTACCGGTATGCCTCTAGTGGCAATTTTAGTATTTTACATTGACATCTGTATTTTCATAGGTCTTCAGGTGTATACTTTGTGTTACTTCGTGACTATGAAGGAAAAGTTCCAAGTAGAAATTTGTTTCTGGCATTCTAATGCTGTACTAATCTCGTATGTTGGTAAATTTGTTTTTAATTCTATGTTTCTGTGGTGGTTTAAGCAACTGATGTATAGGATGTGCTTGTATTATGAAGATCACTCACATTTTGTCCCTAGCCTATTGAGGAGACAATGATCATACCTTTCCATTTTGCAAAGTACAACATACTACATATATGCCCTCTACTGGCCACTTTATGGTACCAATAAACAACCATAGAAGGATACCGTATACGGTGCAATTGTGGGCGCATTTCAACGCTCTGTGTTGCTCTTGTCGCTATTGTGGCGAACGGCTTTGTTGATCCAAGTTTAGCACTCTATACCCTTTAGGTAAGAAAAGCGCCAAGAACTGGCTTGAGGATCAACCAGAGGTAGCTTGGGAAACGTGTGCAAAAGAGAGCATGGATATGCCGTAAAATGTAACAATCTCGTAAAACGTAATATCTGTTGCGTTTTATGTCATTGTCTAAGCCTCTCCTAAAATGTAACGAGTTGATACATTAAACGTAGTTGTTACATTTTACGTCGAATGCACATGCGAGAAATGTACCATTGTTACGTTTTACGAAACCAACGTCATATTACAAAGAAAACTACCAAAACCAAGGACAAGTGGTATCTGACACGGCAGGGGGATACTCGAGCATTTTTGGACGAGGGGTGCCGCCCGAAAAATTTGAATTCCTACCCGGAATGGGCTCGGACAAAAAGTGACCCATTTAGAGACTAATTTTGTGTAAAAATTCATATTTTCGAACAGTTCTGTACCAGAAATTCAGAATAGGCACCCTTTTAGATAACATTTTGTTGAAAATGGCACCATCTTGGAGACTGAGTATTTTTGCTGTGAAAAAAACACCCTTTTGGGCAGCATTTTTTCGTATACCTCTTTTATAAGAATGCCCTCCCGGCTGACTCGGCATAAAGCTAGCTACCCATTGTCATTTTATTACTATTACATTACCATTACTGCTATTATTATCAGTACTACTGTTACTGCTATTACTACTTTCACCACTTTAACTACTATTACACGTTATCGATATCGTTATCACTGTTGTTATTATTATTATTGTTATTATTATTATTTCTAAATTTATTTAGCAGGGACACAATGCAATGTAAATAATACATTTCTTAGCAAAGTGCTAAAACATCATGGTTTTAAAATCATCTCATTTATGGTTCAATGTCGTCATCGGGATTTCCATAATGGACAGCGAGTGCTTAAAGGGTTCCTATGTTCAGCCTTAACGATATTGTGAGAAAAGTCATGACAGCTGTGGATGCAGAGTAGGCCTACTTTTTGGAAACGAGGAGGTTCAGATTAAAATTCTTGTTTAGACGTGCGCCATTTCAAAAACTGATTATTTCTGATCTGTCAGCAAGCACGGTATTGTTTGTAAATATAACTGTATCCGTCTAAAGTTTGTCATGAAGAACTGAATTCAGACTGTAATCTTTTACTTGCGACTTACATCTAAACGTGAGGATACCCACCGTGTTATCATTTTTGCCTATTGTTGAAAACGTTCCTTTTCAAAGAACTGGGGCTCGTTCCTCGATGCAAGTTCAAAAATTGCTTCAAGTTGAACTGGCGACTAGTCGGCGGTCATCGGGTCATTAGAATAGCTTGTAAAGGACATACAAAACGCGCAACAATTTTATGCGAAACGCGCTCCAATATTCAGTGATTTAACCGAGTGATTTGAACTAGGTTTCAATGAAAGTGGGTTGTAAGGAATAAAAACGGCTAACGTCGAAGTCAGCACGAACATTGACCAAGTAGCAATTATAATTGATTTTTTATCTTAAGATAATAGAAAGGGAAAGTGCATGTTTTTGTTGTCCGAAAGGCCGACAGTCAGCTTTTTTCGGACCATTGCCCATTCAAACTATCGACCTAGACCCGGTATGAGCAAAATGTTCGAGTCCTTTCAAAGTGGCAAAATATTTTCTTTCTATTTCCCATCTTCCCCTCCCATTTTTACGTATACACGTCACGGTGTGATCAGCTTTTACCACCATTTCAGACAGGTTTGGCATCATACGAACAAGTATTTCTTTCAGCTTTTACCTGTTTAAAGCACGTTACTATGCCGCCACTTTTTTAAAGTATTGGCTCTCCCTTCTCAAAGGCGATCTTTTGCTTTTGCACTGGCAAAATCTGTCAACTTGACCGCAGCGCCGTGCTTTTATTTCCTTCCACCACGTCTTTAAGAAATTGTCATTCGTAACTAAGGTGGTAGACAGAACCCGTCGCCATCAGAAACTTTGGTCTTGTCCCTTTTGTGTGGAGCATTAGCAACGACACCGAGGCAATAAAACACTGACTGAAATAAATCAAACTATCGTGGACTAAAACGGGTAATTTTTCTATCAAATTGACTTCCGAAATTGAATTCTCCGTGAAAAAAAAATGTTTTTAACGTTTGTTTCTAAAGAAATACCATAAATATTAGAATACGATGACATTGTTTCAGTTGTGTTTACTGGGTACAGAAGTGTGTTTACTGTAATGCCGGACACACAATTGGGTGTGACCTGTGAGCGCCAACAAAAGATTGCAAGCACGCTTTAACAATAAAAACGTGTTACCTGATCCTGGAAACTCCTTTCGCCTAGTGGAGTTGAAACTGTACGGGGTACATTTTTAACTATACCAAGAAACTACTCATTTTAATAAAAGCAATGGAAAACACATAGGGACACATTTATAAATTCGAGCTGGCACATTTGATAAAATTTCACTCATGAAATCCGAGAAAGAAGGCGTTAAGTATATGAACCGTTTTTCTGCGTGTGACAAATACCATGCAAAATCACGAAATATGACGTCCCTTTCGTAAAATGTAACTGTGAATGGTACATCTCTGCATGTGCATTCCACGTAAATTGTAACAATTACATAAAATGTAGCAAATTTTAGTAACAATGACATAAAATTAACAGTTGTTACATTTTACGAAATTGTTACATTTTACAGCGTATCAGAGCATTTCATTTTTAGAAATTTCAAGGGATAGGACACCATCATGAGCGCTACACATTAGTTCTAAGTAGGTGCTCATGCAATCATGACCAATCAGACAAAATCAACATACAATGCTGAGGAATACCAAAACATGAAATAAACAATTTCGTATCTGAAAACAAGGCAAAGGGAATATATTGAATAGGGAAGGTGTTGGTTGGTATTTATAAGACCAGTTACAGTGGGTTAGTTGACAAATTTTCATGTGGAGCGATGCTTAAAAATAAAGAAATTGGTTGTTCTCTACCTTAGTCTTTTAAGAATATTCATTGTGCAAGATTTCCTCCAATGAGCGATATAGCCAAAGTCAGCTGTAATTGTTAGGTTGAAAATGAGTTGTTTTCATGGTCAGCAATTGCACTTCTGCAGTATTTAGATGATCATTGGGTTATTTCTTCATATTCATTTATCTCACCAATCAACGCGATTCAATATTCAATTATTTATTTACATAAATAAGCGCAGATTCATATCTCAGCTGGAGGTATATCTCAAAACAGTGCTGACCAAAGACAAGGCTATATACTGTACAGGCACCAATCAATCTATTTACACAGTTCTGTTGCTTAGCAACACGATTATCAAACTTCGGGTTTACTTTTTCTTTCCTTTCCCAGTCCTGCTCTTTCCTGTTCGTGCCTTGCCAGATCGCGACGAACTCCCATCTTCCTGACTATACTTAGCTTCCAGACTAGCAATGATATTACCGAACTCTGCCTTCCTTGACTGTTGGTTCCTAAGAATCAATGCCTCTAGTGACCCTTGACCTCCAATCATGCCCAGCTCTTTAGCTGCTTCCTCTGCCTCGGCAGCTTCAGCATCAGCCTAGAAAACAGCAATTGGATGCATGAAACAGAGGTCAGTTACATGAAACAGAGGTCAGTTGCATGAAACAGGGGTCGGTAGCATGAAACTGGTCGGTGGCACGAAACAGAGATCGGTTGCCTGAAACTGCTCGGTGGCATGAAACAGTGGTTGGTTGCATGAAACAGTGGTCGGTGGTATGAAACAGTGGTTGGTTGCATAAAAACAGTGATTGGTTGCAAGGAACAGTGGTTGGTTGCATGAAAAAGTGGTTGGTTGCATGAAACAGTGGTTGGCTGCATGAAACAGGGGTTGGCTGCATGAAACAGGGGTCGGTGGCATGAAACGGGTCGGTGGCATGAAACAGTGGAAGGTTGCATGAAACAGGGGTCGGTGGCATGTAACAGTGGTCGGATGTCACCAGCAGGCCAAACACGTACAAGCCTTAAAACACTTATTTAATGTGTGTGTGTACTTTCACAGAGAAATAATAGACATTTCTGCCCAAAATCTGCACTTCTAATAAAATGTAAACTTGGCACTAGTTTACTTCCTCTGTCACTTCAAATTTAAAACATCCATATTCAAACATGGCAATATCTTGTGGTTTCGTCCCGTTTGTGACCCAAACAGGATTTTAGGTAAGATCAATATATACTCCCTTAATCAACAAAATTCTTCCTGATGTCTAACTTGGGTACAGTGTTGTTGTTCATGCCAAAAGTATTGATTTCATAGAAAATAACCTCAAGTTCCCAATCACAACGCCTCAAGTTCCCCAATCCTAACACGTCAAGTTCCCCAATCAAAACACTCCAAGTTTCCCAATCATAACTCCTCAAGTTCCCCAATCATAAAACCTCGTCTTAACGTTACCTTACATCACAAGAGCAATGGAAAGCAGAAATGCACCCACTTGGTGTTGCAGAATATGACAAGCCCATCCGAAAATGGGAAGACCTGGTCAACTCCTTTATAAAACATATCTGCCAAATTTCATGAAAATCCACCCAGGAACTCTACATATACAGAGGCAAATGTAAAAAAAACATCATTGTCACCACCAGGCACAACATTAGTCGGATCCATCTGAAGGAAGTTTGTCATCTGTTGCCAAGTTCATAAGAATACACTTGTCATATTTCTCAAAAGATCTTGCTAGGGGTTTAGGATGTATGACTGAGGATGTAAAAAATGTCACTAGGGGGCACCGCAGTAGTTGGACCTGTCCAAAAATCAACGTCGTCTCCTTAATAGAAACCCATTTGCCAGACATCAGAATACGTCGACAAAAGAAAATAACAATATACCCAATAAGCAGGAACGAAAACACATTCACTTGAAAGTAAGGAATGCATTTCAGTCGATCTGCAAGCGATGTTAATCATAATGACAGGGGAAACAGATTTTTGCTAGATTCTTTTTGATGCATACACAATCGTATCTATTTCATCCCATCTTGTTCTTGGGCTTCAACTCACTTTCTTCCGTCTAGCCTTTTTCTTTGTCGTGGTTTCTTTGCTAAACTCGGGGTAATCAGGCAGTTCTTGAGACTTAATCAGCTTGGTCAGAATCTTCCTAAAGCGAGTCTCATCATTAACAGTGGCACATAAGACTGACTCAATTATAGCGTCCATGTCTCCTCTGCATTCTAGATAAGCAGCTTGCAAGTCTGCAAGTTCTTCATCAGAACCTACAAGAAAGAAAAACGTCTTTATAACAGAGGCTTCAAATCTCCCGCTTTAATGAGAATTCATGAAAGCTTCATGATTTCTCGCCGAACTGATCAGAAGTCTTGCCCTGAATTGTTGGTCACAAATATTAATAACATATGACTTTCGATCCTATTTTTTGCTGTATGTGATATGCTGGTTTCCGCATTCTCGGAAAAAACAGTCTGACTGCTTTAGTAGTTTACGATAAACCCTATAGATGGGGTAACTGAACATGTTCCAGTTTTTTTTCTGGGGGCACGCCTCCAAACCCCACCATTCTCTCACATTTGCGCCTTTGGCTCTCAATTTACTTACTACTAAGGGATTCAAAGATGAAGAGCTCCCTCTTTCAAAAGTTTCAAGTTGGAATCTGTTGCGACTAATTTTTAAGCAAATGTACAGTAATTTGTCATCTATTCAGCATATTCAGTGTGGCAGAAATATACAATTTTGCTTCAAGTTTTTCAAAAACAATGAAAAAATACCACTGACAAAATACTAAACTTTATTAATAACAAATGTTTTTCTGTGTAGTGGTCATAAAATAATAATTGGGATTTACTATTTCTGTACCAAACTGATCAGCCACGAAACACCTGAAACAATTATTTTTCTGTAAAATATCTAAGCGGAATCCTCATTGAGGGGAAAGGTACCTGTGCCTTCTGAGATGGGAATTTTTGGGTGAGGGGAAAATTTTCCCAAAGTCCCACCCCATCACCACCAATTCCACCTCCTGCTACCACTTTTCACTGGCCCAACCTCAAGCAGCCAAAAGTAATGTTTTGTGCTCGTTTCAAATCAATGCTTAATACCACAGAAACGTGTTTTTCTCGTAAATGGATAGGTCTAGACATAAGGGTTTCCAGTAGTGCACTCGGAACTTCCAAGAATGATTTTCCTTTTAATTACTCAATACTATGTGATCATTTCTGCACTTGTGATATAATACTCCAAATTCTGTTCTCCACATTGAGGCTGTATACACTACAATTGTACGCCTAAGAGGCAAGGATCTTCGCAGCCAAACTTTCTGAAGTCGAGGGTCTGAGTGAGTTAAAGTGATTATAGTCTTGATGAGATTTTTAAACGATGGAGGAGAGTTTGTGGACCTGATAAAGGGTAATTTTACATGATTTTTAAATATTTTTCAGAAGGGAATGGGCAGACATTCGGCTCAAAAATCGCAGCATTGAAGCCTCTGCTAAGATCCTAAGTGACAAACAGTGAAGCGATGTCTACATAAACTCCCGAAATAATTGAAAGCTTAAAATAATCTTGCCAAAAGAAGTTCCAAGCACTTAGTAACAAGAGAAATAATATCTGAAACATGGGTGTCAGGTGTAAATTGCGCCTTCCAATCCACCAGGGTTCTTGATATCTCAAATCGAAACATCTGCAACGCATAAAATCACACCAAATTTCCCTCACCAGGTCCAAACTTTGTACTTCAATGATCACGAATTATAGTCCAGCCATTGCAGCTAGAATGAGTTTCAATTCATGCTGATACATGGCATTAGAGCATTTTATAACTGAAAATTTGACATCCCCACAAAGTAGAGTCAATATATGCCACACAGCCTCGATGTGAGGCAGGATATGGGTCAGTTTATTACAAGTGATGGAGTGGTAGCACAATAAAGAATTGAATTCAGTTGAGAACTCGATTAATTCTGGAATTCCAGTCAGTCCAAACTGCAATAGCATAAAACTAGGAATACTAAGTTGCAATATGTAAAGTTCTAAAATGATTTTCTTCACCAAACAGATGTTATTAAAGATGGTGCTATGTATGGCTTAAATCTGCCTCTACTTGACGGAGAACTAAGGAGGAACTTGTAGTAACAAACTGTTTGTAGCCACTGCAACAGGCCCCTGCTCAAATAAGGGGAATGATGCCCATACCCTGTCACCAAGAACTCCATTCCCAGCCTGGTAAACACCAATTCTGTGTGGGTTGAAACTAATTCTAACAGTGAAGATGAATTTTTGATCATCAGAAGAGAATATTTTGGCCTGCTGACGGCCCTGACATAATTTTTTTATTTTCCATAAGCTAGTCATCCCACAGAGTTGTTTGGATATTGAGTACACTAACTCGCAGTATGACAAAGAGAGGAGTTGTTCATTTTCATGACCCTTTACTCTTCTATAAGTTCTCCAGGCATGAAAATCATTTTCACCATTTTCCAGGTTTTGCAATAGGAGCAGGAGCCAATAGGGACCTCTCACCTTTATACTGTTTCTCGTACTTGTCGATGTCGTCAATAGAGACCTTGGCAAACAACAATCTCCAGTAATCATACCAGTCCCTGTCTTGAGGCACGTCATTCTCATCGTCAACTTCACCTGCCAAACACAGGACACATTATACGAGAAGGGGACAGACAAAACTTGCTGTAAAACCGTTTTGATTCCCTTTCATTAAGATGTTGACCGTAAATACCAATACACAAATGACACTAGTTGTGCAAAGCAATATGACTAAAAATGAGATACATGGACATATGGTAAAATTGGGAACTCCATCTAGCATTGCACTCATATCTGAAACAACCAAGAGGTGATCACATGTACGGTTATTTATTATCCACCACTGAATGATTAGATGTACATGGTATGTGTTTAGGTTAAAAGATGACACACCCCGTTGTTCCGTCTCTCTGAGAGCTAGAAATTCTCGCAGTTGTATTACACGCATAAATGTATTGTTCAGTGAACAATGCCATCTATGCCCTGTTCACGTTAAAATTCACAGAACACCAATGCTGCAGTCTTCACTGAACACTTTCACTGAAATGTTCACGCAACACCTACACGGTGCAATTGAGCGAGTCACCTACCTGTCTCATCATACAGCCCCCCTCTTGTCTGTATCTGACAGTATGACATACACGGCAAGTCACCCACCTGTCTCATCACACAGCCCCCACTTGTTGAGTCACCCACCTGTCTCATCATACTGCCCCCTCTTGTCAAGTCACCCACCTGTCTCATCATAAACCCCCTCCTTGTCGAGTCATCCACCTGTCTCATCATACTGCCTTCTCTTGTCGAGTTACTCACCTGTCTCAACACACAGCCCGCTCTTGTCGAGTCACCCCGTCTCATCATACCGTCCCATCTTGTCGAGTCATCCACCTGTCTCATCATATCACTCCCTTTTATCGAGTCACTCACCTGTCTCATCATACAATCCTCTCTTGTCTCTATCCGACAGTATGACATACACTTTACTCATAAGCTGAAACTTCCGTGTAGCAATGTCCTTCTCAGTCTCCAATACCCTGTCAGGGTGAACTTTCAGTGACATCTTGTGGTATCCTTTCTTAACTGAAAACAATAAACTAGAGATAATGGCAAAAAGTTGACTTTCATTTAAGGTTATCTTATAGTGTCCTGGCCCGAGTCCAGTTGTTCTGTGTTACCTACGTGCGGCTCTAAGTACGGTAAGTCTAACTCTTCAACAACCTGCTTGCAGGCCACGTTCATTATAGGCCTGACGGGTCTACCACCACAAGCACCTTTAATCAGCCCTCAACGATATATTAATAAAGAGAAAGGTTGCTATCCAATATGGCCGCCTGCCAGGCCCTTCTGGAATAACTCAAAGCATGTCAAACCTAGGAGTAATTTAAGTCACATTAACTGCGGCAGGTGATATGACGTCATGTCCCCTGGTGTGCGCAGTGTTAAAATGGCCAGTTACCGATTTTGGGAACTGAACGAGGGGCTGCTCGAATAAAAAGTTTGTTAATAGGAGTATTTCTTCAAGTTGGAAGGAATTTGGCCTACATCAACGAACTAGTCCTGAGCACAGGCGTCCTCAGCTTCTGATCGTCCCCAATACACTATATAGAATTGATTGAACACACGACACTTTTAATTGTTGACAGTCTTTATTCCGGTTCCTTCATGTCTTCGGAATAAAACTCTACTCTCAATGGAACATAGATGAAGTAACTGACCTAGCGACATAATTAAAAGGTACACAATATTTCGAAACATGCTTGTTTCATTCTCAAGTGAGTATAAAATGACGCAGTAATGCCACCACAGAGCATAAGCTGGAGACATACACAGTGGGACACAGCGAGTGTGAAATACTGCAAAGAATGACTAATGAAGAGAGGTTATAACAGGAAATTCACGCAAACAAGTGTAACTTGCAGTGCGACCCTGTTTGCTGCTCATTCAAAACAAGCTTCTCAAATGCAATCAAAAGGGACGCTAATACTTTCAATCGCAGTACATCGTGCTCTACGTACTGAATTGACGTGTTTTCCACGATTTCTTGACGGGTGATTTTACGTTCGTGACATTGCAGAAAATGATCTTGGATGGCGCCATTTTGAAGATACATAGATAACTGACAGGAAAGACTGCAGACCGTTCGACCAATGTAACATTGTTTGACATTTGAACGAAGACATTCATTCACAAGGCATACAAACTCAAACAACACTACACTGGGCAACGGGGCGGACTTTCGCTTTAGAAATGTTATTTTTCAAGACCAAGTTGAAGGACTTCTTATTCTGATAATAAATAATAATTAAACATCTAGGTAATCATCAGGCTTACAAACCTTAAAATTATCCCTAATAATTTTCTTAACGGCGTGTTCGTCCTGGAGGTAATTATTGGACATGACATTTCTGTAAAACATCTTTTTGGTCACACCGGTCTGACATGCAGGGAGTTCATAGCTAATTCTGGACATGAATTGCTTAACATGGAAGTCTACAAAAGCATTGGTGTACCCATTATTCACCAATGTCAACAATGAAAAATGTCGTGTGTTCAATCAATTCTGTATATCCGAAAATTTCAATCTTCCGAATTACAGTTACAAGGTATGACACTCGGGACAAGGAATTCCACGGGTGCTTCACTTCAGCTGTCCATATCAAACACATAAAGCTTAATAAATTTACACAAGACAGGGGTTCAACAAACCATGAGCAATTGTTCTTTCTTCTGATAGCATTTATGGTGTCCNATTCTCGCAGTTGTATTACACGCATAAATGTATTGTTCAGTGAACAATGCCATCTATGCCCTGTTCACTTTAAAATTCACAGAACACCAACGCTGCAGTCTTCACTGAACGCTTTCACTGAAATGTTCACGCAACAGCAACACGGTGCAATTGAGCGAGTCACCTACCTGTCTCATCATACAGCCCCCTCTTGTCTGTATCTGACAGTATGATATACACGGCAAGTCACCCACCTGTCTCATCACACAGCCCCCTCTTGTTGAGTCACCCACCTGTCTCATCATACTGCCCCCTCTTGTCAAGTCACCCACCTGTCTCATCATAAACCCCCTCCTTGTCGAGTCATCCACCTGTCTCATCATACTGCCTTCTCTTGTCGAGTTACTCACCTGTCTCAACACACAGCCCGCTCTTGTCGAGTCACCCCGTCTCATCATACCGTCCCATCTTGTCGAGTCATCCACCTGTCTCATCATATCACTCCCTTTTATCGAGTCACTCACCTGTCTCATCATACAATCCTCTCTTGTCTCTATCCGACAGTATGACATACACTTTACTCATAAGCTGAAACTTCCGTGTAGCAATGTCCTTCTCAGTCTCCAATACCCTGTCAGGGTGAACTTTCAGTGACATCTTGTGGTATCCTTTCTTAACTGAAAACAATAAACTAGAGATAATGGCAAAAAATTGACTTTCATTTAAGGTTATCTTATAGTGTCCTGGCCCGAGTCCAGTTGTTCTGTGTTACCTACGTGCAGCTCTAAGTACGGTAAGTCTAACTCTTCAACAACCTGCTTGCAGGCCACGTTCACTATAGGCCTGACGGGCCTACCACCACAA
The DNA here is from genome assembly GCA_002633005.1 of Phoronis australis. NCBI lineage: Eukaryota > Metazoa > Phoronida > Phoronidae > Phoronis > Phoronis australis. The sequence goes on along the minus strand of NMRA01000420.1, from coordinate 238,099 downwards.
GCACCTTTAATCAGCCCTCAACGATATATTAATAAAGATAAAGGTTGCTATTCAATATGGCCGCCTGCCAGGCCTTTCCGGAATAACTCAAAGCATGTCAAACCTAGGAGTAATTTAAGTCACATTTACTGCGGCAGGTGATATGACGTCATGTCCCCTGGTGTGCTCAGTGTAAAAATGGTCAGTTACCGATTTTGGGAACTGAACGAGGGGCTGCTCGAAGAAAAAGTTTGTTAATGGGAGTATTTCTTCAAGTTGGAAGGAATTTGTCCTACATCAACGAACTAGTCCTGAGCACAGGCGTCCTCAGCTTCTGATCGTCCCCAATACACTATATAGAATTGATTGAACACACAACACTCCGGTTCCTTCATGTCTTTGGAACAAAACTCTACTCTCAACGGAACATAGATGAAGTAAGTGACCTAGCGACGTAATTAAAAGGCACAAGATATTTCGAAACATGCTTGTTTCATTCTCAAGTGAGTATAAAATGACGCAGTAATGCCACCACAGAGCATAAGCTGGAGACATACACAGTGGGACACAGTGAGTGTGAAATACTGCAAAGAATGACTACTGAAGAGAGGTTATAACAAGAAAGTCACGCAAACAAGTGTAACTTGCAGTGCGACCCTGTTTGCTGCTCATTCAAAACAAGCTTCTCAAATGCAATCAAAAGGGACTCTAATACTTTCAATCGCAGTACATCGTGCTCTACTTACCGAATTGACGTGTTTTCCATGATTTCTTGACGGGTGATTTTACGTTCATGACATTGCAGAAAATGATCTTGAATGGCACATAGATAACTGACAGGAAAGACTGCAGACCGTTTGACCAATGTAACATTGCTTGACATTTGAACGAAGACATTCATGCACAGGGCATACAAAGTTAACTCAAACAACACTACACTGGGCAACGGGGCGGACTTTCGCTTTAGAAATGTTATTTTTCAAGACCAAGTTGGAGGACTTCCTATTCTGATAATAAATAATAATTAAACATCGAGGTAATCATCAGGCTTACAAACTTTAAAATTATCCTTAATAATTTTCTTAATGGCGTGTTCGTCCTGGAGGTAATTATTGGATATGACATTTCTGTAAAACATCTTTTTGGACACACCGGTGCGACATGCAGGGAGTTCATAGCTAATTCTGGACATGAATCGCTTAACATGGAAGTCTACAAAAGCATTGGTGTACCCATTATTCACCAATGTCAACAATGAAAAGTGTCGTATGTTCAATCAATTCTATCTGAAAACTTGCTCCCGAAATACAGTTACAAGGTATGACACTCGGGACAAGGAAATCCACAGGCGCTTCACTTCAGCTGTCCATATCAAACACAAAGCTTAATAAATTTACACAAGACAGGGGTTCAACAAACCATGAGCAATTGTTCTTTCTTCTGATAGCATTTACGGTGTCCTGCTCCAGCAAGTTCGCAACAAATTCTTGGGCAAAGCACAAAAAATCTTTCCAAAAAGCCACTGCGTACTGTCAATGTGCCAAACGGAAATTACCAATTTGTCACGGGAGGTTACGAAAACAATAACTCCACACTTATTCGTAACCTTCTGTGATGAACCCGCAATTGCCGTCCATCCGTACCAGCAAATTGACAGTACGCAGCGGCTTTTTGGGAAGAATTTTGTGCTTCAACCACGAATTTGATGCAAACTTTATGGAGCAGGACACCGTAAATGCTATCACAAGAAAGAACAGTTTGCAGAACCCCTGTTTTGCATAAATTTATTGAGTTTTGTGTGATGTGGACGGCTGAAGTGAAGCACCAGTAGAATTCCTNATAACATGACGATGGCAGATACGATCGTGAGAGAGACGACGAAGGTGATGACGAGAGCAGATGATTAATAATGACTGACGTTAATAATATTGACGAAATCGACCAATGACGTTGACTCATGAAAACGGAATAGCGCATGTTGTAGCAAATCGCCGATAGATGTCGCTAGATACAGTAAGTTCCCTGAAATGGCTGCCGATTTCACGATGCGCGTGGCTAAAGTGGACCGAGTTCGGAACAGCGTAGCTATAGACTAGAGTAATTGAGGGTTGTGAAAATGATTCGTACGAATAGCCAGATGTCTGAGGAATGCAACGATACCAAAATCATTCATTTAGACCAACATTTAGTGGATTTATTTGGAATAAGTTAGGGTCCATTATATCCGACTAGTGCCCATATCTTGTAGTCTGGCAGTAATATACATGTATATTGACCCTGTTATTATATAGGATATCACTTCATATGTATGTAGTTTAGTAGTTCATATATGTGATGTAGGAGGGCGCTGCACACTATGCTCTCTCCCTCCCTCCCTCGCTCCCTCCCTCTCTCTCTCTACTGAGTGTTCACCCAATAAATGACCTCTAGTGAGTGTTCACCCAATATTATGGCTGAGGTATGGCTACTAGTCTCTTGTATTTTATTGAAAATACACAACACAACAGATCCCAGCTTGTAGTTGTAAAAATAGTGTATTGGGACAATCAGAAGCTGGGGACGCCTGTGATAAGCCTTGGTACAAAGCTACATACTAAATATATTTTGACGATACTAGCTGGCTAGCCCGTCACGGTGATCTCCGTAGGCTACCCCTAGGAGATTTCAGACGTGACTTGTAGTAATTTAATACACACCTTCATTGTTTGTGGCCTTCTTATGTATTCCCAGAATTCCGTACAATTCTCTGGTTCCAAACAGTTCTTCACACTGGTCAAGAAACGAAGTCATTCTAAATCCCCTTGCCTTTGGCTTGCACTGCTGCTCATTGGTTTACACCACAACAAATATGGCGCGCTAATGATGCATTATGGGAAACGTGCTCCGACAATGAGTTTTCGTCATGGGTCAGTGAGCTGCAAAAACCATAGGTACATAACTGACGGAAGGTAGTCTTATTAGGAAAAATGAACAATTAATCAGATCAAATTAATGTCACAAGTAGTTATTGTACACAGTGTTTCTGAATTCAAATGAGATGAGAGAAAGACATCTGTAAAGTGACAGTTTGACTAAAATTAAAAGTATGGGGAACTGCTGCAAGAAGAAAGCGGAACCGTCTAAAAAAGGAGGCACAGAAACGGCGGTCAAGGAGGGCGACGGGGAGTTAGGTGAAGAGTTTCCTCAGCTAGTTATCCGTAGTCCATCTCCAAGGCCGTCGATCCCGGCGCCACCAAATTGCACGAGTGACTTACCAGAAGACGAACCCGAAGAAACGGTCTGAGAGCCGCTGGTTAATTGGTCGCCATGGTCGACCGAACCGCAGCAGACTATGTACCTCGCCTACTCAATTACACGGCAATGTTAATTCAATTTAAATAGATTTTGATCGTTGAAGCCTGTAGTCAAATTTAGACGTGTTCTCCCACTATCGTATTCATAGCTGGCTGTCCAGTGAAGCAGTCACGACTCGATGAGGCTCGCTCAGGCTCAAGTCATTTGTTTCCATAAAACTGACGTTGGAAAACATTAAAATAGTTAAAAACTAAAAAAACTGGGATCTTTTAAACAGTTGTCCTAAATGATGATGTTCTTGAAATAGTCCGGCCGAACGCGGTGGCCGTAATTTTAAAAGGAGGAAGTTGTTTAATTTAATCAGTTTTTCAATTGCTTACAAGCTCTGTGACAAGACAGTTTTCAGGTGTGTGGTAATTTTTCAAAAACGACCAAATAGACAGCTCACAGTCCATGGTGAACTAATTAAGTGGACAGCCGCGTGAGATAACACTAATAATGATCTGTTCGCGGTTTTTAATTAACTTGAGTATTGTTCGCCCCGAAGCATATTACAAGGGAGCGTTCAATAAAACATTTTGAGCAAAACGCATCTAGTAGAGGAGGATTGACCGTACCGCCCTCGTTTGGCTGTTTTCAAGACCAGTTTCTTTACAAAACCGGGGTTGCCGTGACAAAATTCCCTCACAGGATTTCTTTTGGGGCTTGTTAAAAACTCTAGAAACGTTTTCTTTTCCAACTAACGAAGCCTACACAAATATTGAGAACGATCTTGAATAATTTCTGATATTTTGAAGTTTTTTTGCAACCGAGGCAAGCCCTCATCTGACACCCCTTCTTGTACTGGGATAAACTTTCCGCTTTCAGCGCTCACGGAAAGAGGTAGGTTGACAGAATTAACCCTTACAAAATGGCAGCGTTTTTTGAAGCAAAGACCAATGAAAGGGTGATGGAAACTCCCTACACTAAAAACGGGTCATTTATCTAGTCAAATCTGGAAATAGGCGTGTATTTTAATTTTCCAACAGAGTGCACCCCGGTAGCCGGCTCCCGGGCATCCAGTCTACTGAAACAATACACGGCTGCGCACTATCAAACGTTCGTTCACTTGCAAACAGGGCCCACGGACGTTATGGCACAAGTTCACTGACTCTCTGACCACTCCAACATGGTAGGCCTACTTAAGTATTGCGGACATGCATGGAGTGAGCGGCTCTTGTCTATTAGTGTGAGTTACGAGTGGATTGTAGGGGAGATTCAAATGGCCGACAGCGGTGAGTCCAAGCCGGGCCGGGCGATGGAGGAACTATCCTCTTAATTCAGTGAATAAATGTGAAGAAATACTGATTTTGATATTTGCGACTGACCTGGTATTATAGAGTCCGATTTTGTCCGCAAAGCACTGAAGTCCTAATTTGATTTCCGTTCTTTATGAGCTGGCAGCAGGACCGCTTTAGTCATGTCTTAATTGGTAAACTCATCTTTCTGAAAATATGAAAAACATCCATTCTGTACGGTTCTGTTTTACTTTGCCTGCTCTTTTGCAGTAAGTGCTGATCATTTTGCCCTGAGCCAACTAAGACATAAGGCAATATTTTGGCTCCGAATGAAAACACAGACGTACATGTAGCAGCATGCAAAACCCAACAACGTCGTTTTTGTTTGTGAAATGAAGTAATAGAAAGCGGGATGTCGAATGTATACTGTTGAAAATCGAGCTGTCATAGCATCCACAAAGGGGAGACTGCAAGAAATGCTGTTGTACGAAACTGGTCTGGGTCATAAATTCCCAGTGATCCGCCACGGGCGTTGATTGTCGAGCTTACAACAATCATGCCTCCGGGATTCCAATTAGAGTCTATGTCCCGGATGTTTTATGTGTGACTTGCGAAAGGTATGCAATACATGGTAAAATGTGTGAAAAGGTGCAACACTTATCATGATGTTGAGGCTTGTACTCAAGATGCGCGGTAACACGGGTTCATCGCCAGGGGTCTAATCTATTCACTCGAAATCGAACTCGAAAATACTCTTGAAAAATTTCTTTCTCCTTTATACGAACTCAAGAGAATTATCTGTTATTCTGTGGTTGAGTACCGGTATTTTACGGATTACGCAAACGAGTGCATAATCGAACCCTGAAGACACAGTTTGAGTGAAAAGTTGAGATTTCGAGTAAAACCTCGAGATTTCGAGTTCAGAATCGAATTTATAGCTTTAATGTTGAGGCCATCAAGTGCATAATAGGGCTACACAGTCATCACGAAATTTCAAATCAATCTGCAGAAGACTACGTTTTTGTTTTATTTTTTAAGTTTTTGAAATGTGAAGTTAATGTCATCCACCAGTGGCGGCGAATTTATTGTGCAGTGCCAGAAATTCAGAAAATCAACTTAAATGTTGTTCATGAAATTTGATATATTTTGAACAAAATAGTTTTGACGGACACGAGAGCGTATGCGAATGATTTTGAATAAACTGGTTTGCATTAAAGTTGGTTCGATACGCTTTATCAAAGTGAAGCGTGAAGTATCGTAGATGCATGGACTATCCGATCTAGATTGCTTCTTCTCTTGCTCGTTTGTTCACATATCGATCGTACCATTATGCGGATTTCCGGCCAAAGGGCGACGATATGTCAAATAAAAATGGGAAGATATAGAGTCATCCCAACTGAAATTTCGTGCATAACTCGCTGCTGTACATGTTCATCTACTTCTTCGTTGGGTGGTCGGTAAATTAGCCATACTTGCGTTTACCCAATTTCAATAAGAAGCTTTAATACCTTAGGCGTTCCAAATTTAGTGACGACAACTAAGATGTTATAGTTCAGTATTTTTGACGACAGGGGGTGAATGTTTCAGCTCGCTCACGAACAGGTTTTCAGTCTTTCGTCACGCCTTATTCAAAATGACGCGACAGAAGCTCAAGGGCTGGTACTGCGTTAGCTTGACTCAGTAATTATGGTTGTCAATAACAATTAAAGAATTACAAAAGCAGGCCACTGTTTACAGTAGGAGACATTTTCTTGGCAAGGTTATTTTTAAACTGTGTTTGTTTTTGATTCAAGCGATTATAAAGATAATAACTAAAGGCAAATTTCCAGATAGGAGAGTTAACTGCATATTACCGACGGTATTACTGAAAACGCGTTCCTCATTCTCTGGAGTTTGGAATTATCAACTACGATATGTTATCCAGTTTTCTCAGACCAGAGATTTATAGGGAATTTCTCTTAAAAATAGGAGAACTTGTCCTTCTTCTGTGTCGGCTTTTGATTTGGTTTCCAACGCCGCGTTGTAGCACATTACAATTTGCTCATGCTTGTACGGCCAACTATACTGCGTGTTAGCGACATGGTTTTCAAATAAAATCATCTGCACGTAACCGTAGTTTCCGTACAGTGGCGATTGCTTCACAATGCGCAAACATCTTCACGCGTAACAAAAATGTCATTTTATCAACTATTTCGTTTTATATTCAGCTATGAAGGCTGCAATAACACGAAGATACAGGTCAGTTGCGAAGGTGACGCGTTTTTCTCATGTAGACAGTGTGGGATTTTTTCTAATTCATTTAAACACTTAAATGGGTTTTGGTTCGGTTTTGTTGTTTCCAATGATCAAGTAATGTGTCGAGATGCCCTATATGCTTCAACCTTACATACTGTCAACAAATGTACAAAGGTAATAGAGGCCATTGAATTATATTGACGTCATTATCATGTATGTCAGTCAACCCGTTTCTACTACAAGTGCGATTATACACCGCGGAGAAAAAGTGAAATAATACTCCACAGGTTTGGAAATGAATCGAACTAAGTTAGTCGGGCCAGCAAAAAAGTATTGTGAAGTGAATGGTGTAATAAATTCGACCATTTTACGCCACGATTAGAATTTACCATAGGTCGAATTTCTGAGAATGAGAGATAATTAGCGCACATATTGGTGGGTGTTGACGACAACAACAACAAGAACAACAACAGCAACAACAATAACAACAACAATAACAACAACAGCAACAACAATAACAATAACAACAACAGCAACAACAATAACAACAACAATAACAACAACAGCAACAACAACAACAATAACAACAACAGCAACAACAATAACAACAACAACAACGTTTTTGGTGAAGTGTATTCCATACACCGGAAGGCAGAAGCTCAAATAGAAGTTGACAAGTTGAGGTTTGAAAATAGTGAATTTGCATAATACCGTCGTAAATTAGGTCAGGCAGTGACGTATTTATGACAGGAACTTGAAGAAATGGTAAGAATGGTTCGTTATACTGCACGCTACCTTCAGGAATTTGTTCGAACTACAAAGTCACAACTGGAGACCAACTGTTCCACGGGTATTCTATGATGGCGAGAGACGCTTTCCTAACAAAGAGAGCGGAGTGCGCGCTTTACTTGCCTCGAGTGACTATCACTATCACTATACAATAATTACGCCAACAACTGTTGTAATTAATAAGCCATTAGCGTCTATAAAATCCCGAAGTAATGTAATCTTTTGAAATATTAAAATTGATTGTTTGAAATCGTAGATGCATTAAAATCAACCAAGCTTCCCCACTTTATCGGTAAGCATATCACTTTTACAGACTCTGCGGTGGACATAACCACGAAGATACATAAAACCACGCACACCATGGATGATGGCGTACTGCTGCGCGCATTTTGTTGATAATTTGGAAACGCGCCTGTTAAAGGGGGGAATTAACCAGCTCCTTTATCAAAACAAATTTTGACTTTCCATTTTGACCAGGTATTGTCATAAAATCGATCCGGTGGAGTTCCTTATTCAGATTAGAAAAAAATACAGGCTTGAGAAGAATTGCTTCACACATCTGAGTTCAGACCAGACGTGCTGGTCACGATGAACTAGTTTCAATGGCCGTTACAGCTTGAACCTCCAAGGGAGCATGGGTTGCCATGGCAGCATGGGCCGCTAAGGCTGTCGATTTACCGCAGGGTTGAATCACAATATCTGGTACTCGTAATTCTTATTTTGAAAATTGACTATCGCATTTTTTTGAAATTTGACAAATGTTCTTGAAATTTGGTTTGAGCAGAGCCAAATTTACATGGGGCCATTTGGCTCAAATTTACTAGGAACCATTTGTTCAACCGGTTTATTGTCTATGTTTTTGGCAGTTTTTGTCCAAATAAATTAGAAAACAGCGTTGTGGATTCAGGTTCAATTTCTTAGTCTAATCTGAATTAACATTAAGACAGTTATAACATCACTTAAGACTACACAGAAGCTTAGGAAATTCCATTAAAGATTTTTTCAGTCGTGAAACAGATGCAATTTTATTGCAGTCGTAGGTCATAGCCTGCCCCTGTAGCCCATATCGCTAGGTGATGTGACGTATACGAAAAACACAAATGCCGCCGTCAACCTCAATACCCATTAGTATTGTGTGATTGTCAGTGACACGGACAGGTAGAGTTTCTCAATTGGACTCTCGCCGCAACGTGTTCACTTGACTAAGTACCGAGTGCTGCAAGCGTTACTCCAAAAGTGAAACCAACGTCTTGATAAAGTGGCGGAACAGTTCTTCGTCTACACAGCAACTAGACTGGATTCACTGTAGCCTTTTGAAAAAATCTGATGCTGGAGGGGGCGTGATTCAACGAACCATGATTGGCGGTAATGTCGGAGCACGGTACACGCCTAGCTCATTAGCAGCGCAGCCCCTTCGATCCATCGACGGCTCCAGTAATATACGAAATTAGCTCTATCCTTGTCTTCATTGTTTATTTTGTTTATTTTTACAGTAACATATACACAGTTAATTGACACCAGAAGTCGGTGCAACTCGCCATGCGGTTTTCTCCGCGTGTCTGACTCATCAAAAGTGCACAGACCACAACCAACATCCAAGATTGTATGGCATGCCACAAGACATGACGTTGAAGCAGTACGCGCTAAATAAAATTTGTAAGGGACGGTTCGAATCATCAATGTATAATTTTCAGTAAAAATATTTTTCACGTTGAATTTCATTCAGATTTGAATTTATTACGTAATATAGCAACAAACAAATTCTTATCAGTTCGACTTGTGAAGCTCTCGAACATATCGGATTTCCGGTGAAGTGTCTGACATTAAGGAGCAAACATCAGAATAGCCACCAGATTCCAGTAATTAGGAGTGCAGATACACTAATCTGTGAAGACCAGCTGGACATCACGCTAAAAAGTGTGGGGCTCGAATTTTTGGGAATGTGGACCTGGCAAAAACGGGGTACGTGGAAAGCTGTGATTATGCATTCGTCGAATTTAGGAAGTTCCTGTCTTTTCAGTGGACTTTTGTCTCGTTTCTTAATTTTTCCGAGTTTTTGTTTCTCTGAGGCGGACTTTTTTGCCCACTTCGCGAAATAGAGGGGCTCGTTCGAGCCCCTCGAGCCACCTCCTGGATGCGCGCATTACTAATTATAAATTATAATCATAATAGGCCTAAGTGACCGAACAGAACAAGAAATTCTCGACGGAAACTGTTGTATTGACATGTGTTTAACAGATTATTACATGAGTTGGCAAGGCTGTTATTTCTCGTACCTTGACTCCGGCTGGGATTTGGGGGGTGATTCTTCCGAGTCCCACCAGGAGTCTAGGTACGAGAAATAAATGCCGAGGATACTTAATCCTCTACATATTGAGCAATGAACTCTACAATACGCACAAAACAAACTTGGTGAAAATATTAAACTTTCTTTGGGTTTGTAGTCGACCATCCCTATGCAACGAGCTTTAGAACATCGCAACATGTCATCACATTTTTCCGCCATATACTTAGTTTCTCACTGCCAGGGAATAACTATGTAGGTACTCAGCTATTTACTGATGGAGCTTGTATTAAGAGATAAATAGTCATTATGTCATTATTTATTAAATGGGCATAAGTACATACATATACACACAATTTTACCAATCAAGCAAACGAATACACTGTATGTAAAAAGTTGAGAAGCTATACATTACTGACTCGTCGTCTTCCCAGTGACTTTGCCAGTGATGCGTCAAACGCTCGGTTTTCACATCAGTCGTTTTGAGATGACAACTCGTAACTTGTAATCAGGTCACAAGAGTCTGCGTCGACATCCGGGCCTCAAAGAACGGCACTCATGACTCATGAAATGTAATCCACAGTGGCGCATTTAGAGGGGGGCAAAGGGGTCAATGTACGTCCCGTTAAACTCAGTAAGAGGTCATAACCAGTAGCGTACATAAGGAAGTTGGGGTCCAGGGTGCGCCGGCTGATTTGTATTTAAATGGAATAAAGTTTCTATTTTACGTTTCATCTTTTTTAACTTTTTTAGTAGTAGGGTCCATTCTATTTCAGTAGAGAGAACGACATCCAATTAAAAATCACCTCGGCATCACCAAACCTCTCAATGCACGCTACTGGTAACAACGTAGATTAGGTGTCACCCAGGTGAGACATGTGGCAGAGGACCCGGGATTTCCAGTCACATGGCCACGGCCAAGGCGTCTTGCAACAGAGTACTCAGGTGGCGCACACCCGTCTTAGCCTACACCGGATGTCGAAACTGCGTTTCCCAGGTTGAAATGGAATGCATTCTCCATCATGTGTGGACATCACCAACTGATAACCTCTTGGGTGATTGCAATTCACAGCGCTACCTGGCGGATACAAGACTTTTCCATTTGTTGATGTTGCGACCTCACAGCCACGCGACTTACGTGCACTGGGATGGGTACGACGATTTTGGACACGTGGTTCGGCGGACTGTGACAGCTACTTTGTTCGTGAGATCTCGCGTGAGCGATGCCTAAAACAAGAATGAATGTATAATGTGTTTTGTAAATCTGGCTATGAAGAAGCAGTGCCGTGCTTGAGTGGATGTGCTAATTTCTTAAAGCATAATTAATGTCATCCAGAATAGGTAGATTTGTCTCCACCCACGTGACCTGGGACCGGGGTCTACGACTCCGATTGGCCAACAAACTTACAAATTTGTAAGCGCCAGATTAATCAAGTTTCGAGTTTGAGTCCGAGTTACGAGATTAGGCCCTGGTTCCTCTTGGTTAGTATTTCAGTTGTTAAAGGAGCATGACTGCAAATTCCCGAATGAGTCGAACCAAAATTGTTTATTTCAAAACGGAATAAACCAGATTAAACAGCGGCGACTCTTCCCATTGAAACATCCAAATACCATTCGGTCCATGGTTTTATGACGTATACTAGGTACTCGACGTATTAAACATCAAAACAAGGGGTTGGCCAACAAAACATGAGCACTGCACGAGGCTTAAACTACGTTACCTAGCCATGAAATGTATCAAAAACGTTTCTACAGGTGGGTTGAAACTAAATTTCGCCCAAGCCAGATCGCGTAGCGCCACAGTAAGTGAATTAAGGTTCAAAATCTATCACTCTCAAACTCTCCAGCCCTTTTCAGGCTTCACTTCATAACAGCGCTCTAATATATGTGTAAAACGGACAGGCAGCTTTAACATAAAACTTTCCAAGAATAGCATTATTGCTACTGAGCAGAAAGCAATAAAAGCTCAGAACACCTGTTCCATCAATAATCAGTCTCAACACTAGCGATGTTGTTGACACAGTCACTGAACTTGTGACGGAACAAGTTGGCCGTTGAAAGTGTTTACGAAGCCACAGTTGCAACGTTTTTTTGAACTGCTGGTTTTTATAAAACAGGACCAGTTATTTGCCACTGACACTTTAAGTAGTCAACAATGGCAAGGTCGTTTCTTTAATGATGTTCTGACAGGTAGTATGCTTTGAGCGGAGAAGGAAAAGTCACACGTGGGGTTTGTTTTTGAAGTCTGACTGTTTAAAGGATAGCGCATAAATTCCTCAGTGATACTAAGCATAAGAATGCGGAACTTCCGAACACAGTAGATGGAATAACATCTGCATGGTACTGTAATTGTCAAAGCTTTGTGATTACGTATCCATATACCTTACCCGCTTTGACACGTTTCCACTTGGCTCGTCGATTTTGGAACCATATTTTTATTTGAACTTCGCTCAGTTTCAATGTTCTAGCTATGTGTGAACGTTCCGTTAAGGACAAGTATTTCTTGCTGTGAAATTCTTTCTCCAGTTCCAAAAGTTGGTCGCTGGTGAACGCAGTGCGTCGTCGGCGACTTTTGCATTCCTGTGATGTGTCACTCAACACACCTCCAGAATCGACAGAGACTGAGTTAACGTCACTCTCCTCGCCGTTGGTCGTGCCTGATGATATTCTAACCCTGTGAGTCGGCGACAAATCCTGGCTACTCACCGCATCCCCTGGAGAAAATAAGTGAACCAAATAGACTAAAATCACGTGATGAATTCCCAGACGAGAATTCGGTAGAGAATCCACTACTCGGCCACTTTTTGNCTGTAATTGTCAAAGCTTTGTGATTACGTATCCATATACCTTACCCGCTTTGACACGTTTCCACTTGGCTCGTCGATTTTGGAACCATATTTTTATTTGAACTTCGCTCAGTTTCAATGTTCTAGCTATGTGTGAACGTTCCGTTAAGGACAAGTATTTCTTGCTGTGAAATTCTTTCTCCAGTTCCAAAAGTTGGTCGCTGGTGAACGCAGTGCGTCGTCGGCGACTTTTGCATTCCTGTGATGTGTCACTCAACACACCTCCAGAATCGACAGAGACTGAGTTAACGTCACTCTCCTCGCCGTTGGTCGTGACTGATGATATTCTAACCCTGTGAGTCGGCGACAAATCCTGGCTACTCACCGCATCCCCTGGAGAAAATAAGTGAACCAAATAGACTAAAATCACGTGATGAATTCCCAGACGAGAATTCGGTAGAGAATCCACTACCCTGCCACTTTTTGTGGTGTTGATGTTAGTCCACTGTTTGGCCCTCTGGCCACAATACTGAATCCGCGCCTGGGAGTTTGATCACGCCCTGTACTATGTGTTTTCTACAGCTATCCTGGGAATTGTTTGTAGTGGGATAGGTTTTGAAAAATTCCCTTAATCCATGGATGCTTACGATTTTGATTACAAAAACTAACCAATTCCGTATTTATAGAGCGCGCATGAAACTTAAAACACTGTCGTAACAATCGCAGTCCACGAATCAAGTCTTACACGCCACTGTTTTATGATTTGAGGTATGATCACTTAGCTGACATTAGTTGAAACAAAAACCACACATGCTCAAACCGCACTTTTCAAAGGAACACCAAACTGATTGCCATGAAATAATACTTCAGGAACAAAAAGTTGCCATTTAAAAACAAACCTGAGCTATCTTTATGTGCAGTTCCGACATCATTTGTAGGCGTAACGACAATGCGTTGGTGTACAAGTGTCGAATCTGGAGAAGTCCGCGTCACGCGCGGTAACAATTGCATCGGAGCATTAGCACAAGTCATGGGATTGTGCCAATTCATCTGCGAGCCTGGAGGCGTTGTGACTGAAGACAGGCTGCCCGGGAGTGCTGCATAGCTCAAAGGGGTCACAAGACTGCTCGTTGTTTGGGTGCTGTTGCCTAAGATTGTGGGCAAATGCTGCCGATCTCGATCCACAAAACATGAGGCGGAATGGAAAAAGTTACTGGAACAAGACCCAGACGCCGACTGGACATTAGTTACGAGAAATTCATTGTGCGATGGAATAAAACCAGCGTTCTGTGCCAACAATATGCCCGGCACTCCTCGTGTGTGAACGGATATAGCATGTAGCGCCGTTGGGTCTGTGATATTTCCAGGGACAACTTGGTTCAACGCATGTCCTACTGACGGAGCTATGAGGGACTCAATAGAGAAATCACTGAGCCCCTTCTGCATCATATATGTAAACACGCACGCACGATGATAGTACTGAAACCCGCAACGAACATGCCGATTCTTGACATTGGCCCCTTGGCTGCTTCACTTTCTATCCCATTAAATGTGTAAGCGATATGTTTAGTGGCTTTGACTGACAGTGGTATGCGCTAAATAGACATGGATCTCGATAATACCACTGTTGTTAAACTGAGAGGTGTTTCTTATCCACATAAATCAATCTTAAATTACTGCTTAAACCTTTGATGATGCTGTCAATGAAATTCATATGTTTTACAAGGAAAAGGTTTGATTGGCTGAAATTTCACTTGTGACCTGAGCTCCATCAATCTTCCACTTCCTTGCCAGGCTGGTTTAGACGGGAGCATCTGATTGGTTGACTTGTTCAGATGACCACACCACGGTAATGAAACACGCATCCATCATGCTGGCTAAACTTGACAGTTTTAATAAAGATCACATTTCGATGTGGGCTAATGTAACTTTTTAATCAATTCATTGCAGCTTCGAGAATGAAGCAGCTGTCAAAGCGCGACGAGTAGACCAGGTGAAGAAGTTAATGATACCGCTGTCAAGTGGGTTGTCTTGTAACACGCTGTTTCACCTTCCAGACTTCCCAACACTTACCTCAATTGTTTTAATGCCAATTCAATCCATTAATTAGAAACAACTCAAACAGCGCAAGCAGTGCTTCGTAAAAGCACGCGCAGCTCCCCCATTGTGAGTCAACATCTAGATATGCGCCGTTAGCGCAAAACGTTATTACAATTAAAAATTGCTTCGTGTAACCACATGACATTCTTAATGTTTTGTATGAAATTGACTGGTCTACATTGTAAAAACTGGACAACCGCACCAACATCGCACTTTGCTCGTGAACACAATTTCGAACGTTATTTCCCACGAACTCGTGAGAAAATAATAATTTCGAAACTAGGAGGACAGTGCGGTTAACGAGAAAATGGATTGTTGCCGAAGGTTACATGTACGTGCCCAGAGTCTTCAAAATATTACGTCTGAGCTATAAAGGCCTCTAGCACATTTGTTGGCGTAGGTAAAAATGCGTACTTCTCTGTACTTTCATAATATTGTCACCATCCATTTTTGTTAGAGACATATAACGTAGGCGACACAGACGAAATGTTTTACAGGACTTATCGGCAGTCTCCCGGATTTGCCTTCGGGGACAGGAGAACACTTGCCCCAGATTCGGTGAAAAACGCTGAAAATTCGAGCAAAACCAGAAAAATGCAACACGGGACCAGCTAATGGAAAATCGCGGGAAAACATGGCAGAAGCCAAGTTCATTCAGGAAGCAAGTTGTGTAGAAAGAAATTCAGAAAAAAATGGTTCATCAATTATTTTCACAAGGACTGTAGATACAACTTCCAACTAAGCATCAACGATATATGTAAAGCATTGCACGACCAAAACATGTGACTCAAGGACAATATTGAGAGGCTGACATACACTACAATCGGAATAAGAAGGACACACGTGTAACGATACATGTATACTCAATGTTGGTAAAGTGACAAAAGTATAACATATTTTTTCCTCAAGAATACAATCTAAAGCATTTTGTATTGTACTTCGGTATTAATAACTGAAAAACATGATTCTTTTCTGGCGGACAATTGTTGATTAATAACCGAAGTTGCAGGCCAACTTGCCTCCTTCGACTGGCAATTACAAAAAAAAATTCAAAAATCGCTATCACTGTATTCATGTGTATAATGCATATGATATATGACGCTACAACATGAACCTATTGCGTTTTGTTTGGTAATGAATTAACATTAATGACGTATATTTTACATGAACGCGACAAATGTAATCTTTTCAAATTCATTTCAACGTCGATTATAGGTCAACAGTTGTCAGAAAGAAAAGTTCTTTTATTTATTTATCACTGGTACTCCCGTATGAATGAAAGTCTATTCTTTGACATGCACGGGTCAGACTGGCGGAATTGGCTATTTGTGATGGCGGTGTGCGTTCTTATTTAACAGCACCGATATGCCGTAAAATGTAACAATTTCACCGTTACATGTTACGTTGTTAGGCCTCTGCTAACATTTTATGTAGCTGTTACAATTTACGACGAAATGCGAGAAATATACCATCGTTACATTTTACGAAAGCGACGTCATATTTCATGAGTTAGCATGGTATTTGTCACACGGAGGAAAACGTTTCACGCACTTAGTGCCTACTTTCTTAGATTTTTTTAATGAGATTCTATCAAATGTGCCAGTTCGACTTGACACATGTGTGCCAATGAGCTTTCCATTGTTTTTAACATGTGTAGTTTCTTGGTATAGCCAAAAATGTACCCCGTGTAGTTTCAATTCCAGACCAAAGGAGTTTCCAGGATCAGGTAACAAGTTTTTTAATGTTATAGTGTTCTTGCAACTTTTGTTTCCGCTAACAGGTCACAAACCAGTTGTGTAGCATTACAGTAAACACAATGACATCGTATTTGGCTAATATTTATCGTATTTCTTCGGGAATAAAAGACAATTGAAATTTTCACGGAGAATTGAATTTCGGAAGCCAGTTTGATAGAAAAAACACCCGTTTTTGGTTCACGATAGTTTGGTTTATTTCAGCCAGGGTTTTATTGCCTTGGAGTCATCGTTAATGCATTATTTGTCCTGCTCCACACAAAAATAGCAAGACCCAAGTTTCTAATGCCGACGGGTGCTGTCTACCACCTTAGTTACGAATGACAACTTTTTAAAGACACTGAGGTGGAATGATTTAAAAGCACGCACTTATTTGTGGGCGAGTTGACAGATTTCGCTTGTGCAAGAGCAAATGATCGCATTTGAGAAGAGCGAGCCAATAGTTTAAAAAGTGGGGGCTTTGTAACGTGTTTTAAACAGCTTAAAAGCGGAAAGAAATATCACGGTAATTCCTATGATGTCAAACCTGTCTGAAATAGTGGTGGTAACAACTGGTCGAAGTGTGACGTGTTTATTAGTAAAATGAGAGACCTAGCTGGGAAAATATAAAATATTTTTGCACTCTGAAAGGGCATGATCATTTTGCCGGGACCAGGTAGATAGTTTAAAGTTGGAATGGTCCAAAAAAGCTGGCTGTCGGCCTTACGGACTACACAAACATGGACTTTCTTTTTCTATTATCTTTTGACATAAAATTTGAATTAAAATTGCTATTTGGTCAATGTTCGTTAGCTTGAAGCACATAAAATTATGACAAAGATTGGACATTCTATTATTAATGGACGTGAAGTCACGTGTCTCATGAGACGCTCGCTGTCAACAACAGGCGTGGTTTTAGGCAGATATGGGAATTTGATATAGATTAACCCTTTTGATACATCGCATAACAAGCGAATATTAAACATCGCTGACTTCGACGTTGGCCGTTTTTGTTCCATACAAACCACTTTCAATGAAACCTGGTTCAAATCACTCAGTTAAATCATAGTGTTTTTTCTAAGAATATTGGATCCTTCCACACAAAATTGTAGCATGTTTTGCGTGTCCGTTAAAAGCTATTCTAATGAGCCTTAGCCAACTAGTCGCTAGTTCTCGAAAAATGTCTGCCTCCAGAGTTTAACTTAACGCAATTTTGAACATCATCGTGGAACGAGCCCCAGTTCTTTGAACAGGAATGTGATTACACGTTTCAATGTAAGTCGCAAGTAAAAGATTGCGGTGGTCTGAACTCTGTTCTTCGTGGCAAATACTAGAAGGATATAGTTATATTTACAAAGCATACCGTGTTTGCCGATAGTTCAGAAATGATCAATTTTTGTAGTTGGCGCAAGTCTAAACAAGATTTTGAATATCAACCTCCTCGTTTTCAAAGGCCTACTCTGCATCTACAGGTGTCAAGACTTTTCTCACAATATCGTTAAGGCTGAACATAGGAAACCCTTTAAAATCCTATTGAAACAGCACTCTCTGTCCTTTATGGGAATCCCGGTGAAAACATTGAACCGTAAATGAGATGATTTTAAAATCTCTGAGGATCATGATGTATCAGCACTTTGCTAAACATGTGTTGTGTATATTATACTGTGTCCTCATTAAATAAATTCAGTAACATTAATAATAATAATAATAATAATAATAATAATAATAATAATAATGATAACGATAGCGATAACGAGTAATAGTAGTAAAGGTAGCAAGAGCAGAAATAGAAGTAATTTTAATAATAAAAATGATAATGGGTAGCCAAATTTGTCAGCCCGAGGGGCATTCCTATAGAAGAGGTATACGAAAAGTGCTGCCCAAAAGGGTGTTTTTTCACAGCAAAAAAACTCCAAAATGGTGCCATTCTTGACAAAATACTATCTAAAAGGGTGCCCTTTCTGAATTTCTGGAACAGAGCTGTGCGAAAATGTGAATTTTTACACAAAATTAGTCTCTGAATGAGTCACTTTTTGTCCAANAACACTCGAGTACCCCGCGGTCGTGTCAGATACCACTTGTTCGGGATTTTAGTCATTTTCTTTGTAATATTACGTTAACTTCGTAAGATGTAACAATGGTACATTTCTCGCATGCATATTAGAAGTAAAATGTAACAACTCCGTAAAATGTAACGACTTGTTACATTTTAGGAGAGGCTTGGCAACGTAAAATGGAACAATGACGTAAAATGTAACACTTATTACACATTATCGTTTTACCGCCAAAAGGGCATTTTGGGATTATTGTGGGATTGAAGAGATAGAACACTTTCACTTTTATTTATTGTCCTTTTAGTTGACAAGTGGACAATAAAACGCACCGATAGTCGCTCTGGCCACAGCTATAAACAATAAAATCCATTGCGTTTTGGAGATTTTTTTCAAATCGCCACTATCTCACCGTTGTCTGTGAGACATTCGTTGAAATCAAGGCCGGTGATCATCAGTTTAAAACACGCTTACCAAACACTCAACCATTTATCTAGCCAACAGACGGTTTGACAGTGACCCCACAAGAGTTCTAGATAAGACTCCGCGCTGGGACTGATCCCAGAAAAAGATTTTCTCGTCGATACCCCAGGTATTTTGTCAGTGCACCACCAGAAAATAAAAAAAATAGAATTAAATAATCTGTTCCGTCTACTTTGAAAAAGAGACGCCTGGAAAATGATATTTTCATAAAGGAGCCTCATTTGGGTATGTGTGAACTCTTTTCATTTTCAGTTCAATGAAAACAAAAAGTATAGGTTATATATAACCTTTGTCACGTTTCTCCCGTGGATGAGTGGGCGCAAGTTGTTACCAACCGGTGCAAATGGCTTTCAGTGCTATCATAAATGAGAAATGGATCGAGTAAATCGTTTTACTAATCTGCACCGTACTTTCACGAGCTTACTCAAACAAAACGTCCGACGTAATATCTGTTCTATGCTCCAGCCAGTGCTGCGAAGTCTTCACTTGTGATGAACTTCTGAAATAGTTTCAGCAACTGTTACGTTCGTTGTTTCAACAACCTCCTGTCTCTAGAGTTATTCCTCGATTAAATAACGCTGTATCCGCTGATTCTTTTCACTTCAACTCAATTATAACTTCATGTTTCAACTTCAGCTCCACCTCAACTCAACTAACCCGTACCTGTCCATTTACAGGCTCTTACAATGTTCTGGAACTTATCACCAATTCAAGAACATTTAAGAACGTTCTGGAATCTACCCAATCATTCTACTAGGCTCTAGAATGTCCCAGATTTAGAGGGGGCCAAGGGGGGCCTGACCTCCTCCCCCCCTAAAACTTCTCCCAGATTCTGTTTGGCAGTTCCGGGGGTGGAAATGTCTGACGGGCAAAATCCCGGCTAATATTCTGCCCTGCCCTTCCCCCCAACTCAAAATCCTGGATCCGCCCTTGTTAATCATGAACATACTAGAATTTTCTAGAAAGTTCCCTTCTACTCAATTGTAAACAAAATAATTATGCCATCACTGTCCTGACATATTCGGTCAAGTGTTATTTGCAAGTTGTTGAACATGCAATTGTTGCGCGTGCTCATTTAAATATTCTATTTTCACAGTCGATCACGTCAGCCGCTGAGTGGTGCAGTGGTAAAGTCGAAGACCCGAAACTCTTGCGGCCCGGCTTCGAAACAGGCCTCGGTTCCGGCCAAAATGTTATCTCACTAGTGAGATAACTAAATGGGTTATTACACGGTTGTATTGGCCATTGGAGGCTGATATTGTGGTATAAAAATGCGATAATTCTCCAAAAACTACTCCGGTTATAGATAACGGGGGATAACGACTTCGCCATGTATATATATTTTGTACCACAATATGAGCCTCGAATGGCCTCGAACCCGGGCGGCAAGAGTTTCCAGTCGTCAACTTTACCACTACACCACTCAGCGGCTGACGTCATCGAATGCGAAAATAGAATACTTCAATGAGCGCGCGCAACAATCGCATGTACAGCAAAGGGCATTGTACCGACATTTATTCGCTATAAAAAAATAAGACGCATATTTTCCATAAAAATGATATGTGAAATTTTTCTCTCATGTTCTCTGACTTGTCAATCACCGATCTCCAATTTGAATGCGGGTATCGTGTCGTCGGGATCCTTTGACTTGAGCGTTATACTCAGACACCAGTGGTAACCTACTTTAGCAGACGATGTTTTCCCAGTCGAAGCTTTGATAAAATGTACAATAAGCTATAATAGTTGCTAAACCTTAATTTATAGATTCACTTTATTTCTATTTTGTTTAAATTTTCAATTGGTTTTGAGTAAAAGCATTATTTGACAAAAATAGCTCGACTTTTTTTAAAAGGTCACCACCTCCGACCTCGGGCCTCTGACATAGAAAGTAGTTACTCAGCCGAGGCGAGTCGAGAAAGGTAGATCGAATCATTACAATGTTTCTCGTTCAGTATGTGGTATAAATAGATTAGTACATGTTCTCAGTCGTTATCCCCCTTTTCTAAAGCCCTCGTGGATTTTGGAGAATTATCGCTGACGCCCCTCAGGGGATAACGACTTCGCCATGTAATAATCTATATATAGCAAGTCTGTTTTTACAGTTATTTGTTTGTCAATAGACTTCATTTTGTCGCGGGTTTGGTACATACTTCGCGTCGTCTTTTTATGTACGAGTTTTGTACACGCGCAAGTTTCAGTCCACCATTAACTAAATATCCGGTTGACGATTCAGAGGCTGCACAATTAGTTCGACTATCAGCAGAATGGTGTTAATGTGTCCATGCAAATCTTTAGGTATGTTCTTGTGTTGTTACAAAGTCTTCCCAAGGTTCTCGTGATTTTACAATTCGTTTATAGCAAACCGAATTTTCCAGGTCCTCGGAGATAAAATGAAATACCTGTTTAAACCCAGTGTTGTCTTCTTCCTTTAGTTAAAATCTTTCAGGTGAGATGGTTACGGTGTAGAATTCTACCAGAACTCAGATGAGATTGTTCCGAATTTTGGCAACAAATTCATTTTTAGAAAAAAATGATGTAGTTGAGTGCAATTTTGTTCTTTGAGTTATAGTTCTGAGGAAACTAATTATCATTTGTTTTGAAGTTGCAATAGTGTGACTTCA
This sequence comes from Phoronis australis, assembly GCA_002633005.1. Classification (NCBI taxonomy): domain Eukaryota; kingdom Metazoa; phylum Phoronida; family Phoronidae; genus Phoronis; species Phoronis australis. Next base: position 216,467 of record NMRA01000420.1, on the reverse strand, counting down.
ACTATATCATGTTGTAAATCCTATTTTAGATGTTGATGATACCGTATCAGTTTAAGACGTTTTACTTGGCTTTTTGGATTTGTCTTTAAAATTTTCAGGTTTACAATGTAATTCTGTTTGATGAAAAAGAATCAATCTATTATAGTATAGATTATGGCAAAATTCAAAATGTTATTTCAAAATATATCAATATAATAGGTTTCTAGACCTATGGAATGAACCGATTAAGAGCCATTCTACTAGAAGGTCAAAAGAAATAAAAAATAAAAAATGCATAAGGATTCCCAACTAAAATTGATACTAGTCCGGGCCCTTAACCCGAAAACGTTTACACCTCTGAGTTAAAAGGGAACTGTATTTTATTCTGAATAAATTCTGGTAAGTTTTCTATGAATTGTTGATTAATTTCACAAACAATTCAACACCAAAAATTAAACTTACATTCTCTAACGAAGCTCAAAAAAGTACCGGCTTGGAGCGCTGCTTAGTTTCGTGACGTATTTGGCGGGTGCCAAGCCACTGTCCTGTGTTAGCGTGCAATCAAGTAGCGTTTTTCATATTGTCGGAATAAGAAATTTTATTGTGAAATGTCGGGTCACCAGGGATAACTGTTTGAGCCGAGGCAACACAAAGTGATACCCAGTCATCGCCATCGTCACACAAAAATTTGCGGGTTCAACCAGTCCGTATCAACAATTTACATTGGTGTGATTGTGCCGAGAGCAATGTGGACTCTAGCCTTCTAGTCAGCCAGCTGTCAGCCAATACACAGCTCTGTAAACTTGAAGGGTTGGTAAGTTACCGACTGTAGCTGTATGAAGATTATCGTATCACTGTGTGTTGAGCTCCGTTCAAACCCCGATATTTCAGACAGCCGTTGACTACCCGGGTATAGTTGACTCAGTTATGCTCGTCACCTCGTCGTAAAACTTAGGCTACATCAAGATATAAAGCTAACGGACCGGCGGGGGCGCATGCAAAATCTGGTAGTCACCCGACAATCCCATTATTCGTTGCAGCCGTTTAAAAAACAATCAAATAAACGTCATTTGGTAGCATAATTTGCCGCCTTTTTAACAAAGTGTGTCGTCCGTTTCAAAAACAACACGCTCGTGACACGGCGCACGCGCCATTTCATAAAAATTTGAGACGTCTTTCGGGACATGCTTCGCAGCACCAAGGTTGTTCTAAAATTCGGTTTGCTGGTGTAAAAATACTAAAAACTTGAAACAAAATGGAACAAGTTCCGATAATTTGTTATAACATGTACGCAACCTAGGTACCGTCAGCGACGAACACTTGATAAAAGAATCAGGGGGAAAAGAAACTGGTAAAGGTCAGGTGACGTAATCGCAAAAAGCCGACTCATGAGAACACATCTCAATTTTACTAGCAGCAGCCGATGAACGATCGCTAACATTTCCAACACCGGTAAATACAGAAGTTAGTTTACTCTAGGAACCTGGTTCCTAGGTTTACTCAAGGATGAGATTAGTTTTAATGACATTGATTTGAGTCAGATTTTATTTGTACATTTTTACTCATATCGGCTCAAACCTGTAGGCCTATATCTAGTATACACTGAGCTTTGGGCCAAGGCTTGGGTAACCCGGCGATGGTATGCGAAGACCATCCCATTAGAAGACACCTTTTTCGAAGAGTTTGAGCAACCAGGTGCCATACAAAAAGGCATAGCGAACCTTTTACAGTACTGTGGCAAACAATAAAAAATAAGGACGATTGATACAATGATAAATTACGATGTAAACTCTTCAAATATGACATAATTAAGCAATGAATGTGTAAAGCAGCCGATACCCCGCCGTTCACGTCACTGACACATCAGCCAATCAGCGATCGCTTTCAGAATTAAGTGTTTTGCCCATGAATATGAATCGGCTTTTGTTTGGCACGCAACTGAGTCAGGCAAATGTGAGTTTTATTTGTGTGTTAGAACCGATTAACTGCAACATTATTTTGACTACAGTCCCCTTTTAAGCACCAAATTTGACATACAGGTACTTTTTGACACGCTGAATCTCAGGGGGATCGGTTACCCAAATTTTGAGGTCACGGTCAAGGTAAAATCTCGAAAAACAAAATGGCCGCCAAGTAACACAGTGTATGGTTGCTTGAGAGATGATAACACATTTTCAGGCTTGGTAATGGTACTTTATTAACTACAAATCTATCAAAATGACATTGTAACATGTTTTCCTCATAATGTTAAGACACCTCATTTGCATAAATCCAATATGGACGCCAAAATTTAGCTAACAACTCAATTTTAACAAAGGCATTTATTTTGATCTGATGCAAAACTATAAATACGAAAACAAATAGGTTCTGTTACCAAAAAGTAACTAGATTTATCATTAATTTGAACAATTATTATGAAAAATTCAGTTGATATTATGATAAGGAGCCCAATATATGTATAAATCTTGACAGACTAACAAAAACTCAGAGGCCATATTTGATAACTGTCCATCGGTAATGTGCTTCTTCTAGCTCCTACATACCATATTCACAGTGCTGTAAACCGATTGTAAACTGCTTATAAAACAATAAAACGGATTAATGTCAAATTGTCTGTGCAGGACATAGAATTCAACAAACACTATCGCTGCTCCTTTGGTCCATAACAAATCATGTTACTGACATGTTCCCTGGCTGTGCATGCTTAGGAATTGCTTTTACACGGACATTTCTTGCTACTTAGTGGGACGATCTTGCAACCACGCTTAATGGGCTGTTAACAGGCTTTAGAGACTTCAGGCATGTCTTTCCAGTAAGGTGTCCATTGTCGGCCCATGTCTCTCTGCCATCCAAACCCCTCTGTACTTGGTTTCTTGTGGATGGTGGGCATCAGACTTTTAAGCAATATGCCAGCTTGACACAAGCATTTATTAACGTTTTATCAGAGAAGCCGGGGTAGGCGGTAGATTTGGCACGAGCTGAATTTTTCGGGTTAACAACTATCTTCGTAAAGTATTGACTTGGCTAGTTTTGGCTTTACGATCATATTGGAGACATGTAAATGTCTTAATTGTTTTGAACTCCATGTCAATTGTGACTGCGGGGATTGCCTGAGGAGCACCAGGGTGATTTCCAAGTCTCCCATGCCGTTTTCTTCCTGTTCCATAGAATTGGAATGTTGTGTCTGACCTCGTTAACGCATGGAACATGAGTAGAGCTAACACACAAATCGTACCCATGCTGGTCAAACACACTATTGACGAAGAATGACAACATTAAATAGGAAAATTTCATTGTTCAGGTTAATTCCATATAGAAGTTGTTTACTCTATATGACATACGAGAATGATTTCTCTGTACTTATTAGTTTGTTTCTGTACTGGTTTGTAAATGATAATAAATACCTGAAAAAAGAATGAGAACATCAGTGTCCACTGTAGTAACCAGTACTCTCCGATTTCCTGTGATCAAAGCGCCCGCAATGTGTAATAACCTACGGGTGTCCGCCTCCTCATGATGGCACGGTGGCGTGTCATAACTAGAGGAAAAAACAGACTGAGCGTGGGAAACATATATATTTTCCTGGAGGACAGGCGATTGCCAAGATACCTTCAACTAACAGGATATGAACAATTCCCATGGGCGGCGCAGCACTGAAAAAGCGGGGGCTAAAGCAACCCCCCCTCCCCCAGCCCCCCGTGGTGCACCGCCTATACACCATGAGCCCCGTAGCACTGAAAAAGTGGAGGGGCTATACCCCCGGCCCCAGCCCCCTATGGTGCGCCGCCCGTGATTCCTCTTTATTCATCGAGTTTTGCAATAAAGTCTGGAAGTTCAGAGGCAGCCGCGTTTGGGGTGTAACTTTGGTAAGATCATCAGACTTTGGCATCTGCGTATTTAGGAACGTTTGGCTTAGAAAATTACAACACGTTGAGCAACTATGACTTCTATGAAGGTAAACGGAGACTGTTGTTCTGGCTCAGGGATGGTGGCCAACGATAATTCTCATGCATAAAGAAATCGTCCAGGTTATCTTCTCGAACTTGGCTGGCTATAAAAATCTGACTAAATAAGATGTACTAGTCTTTCTTGATATCATCCATGTGTTGCTGAGTCATCCCTTCTGTCTTCCCACTAGCTGTTTTGGAAACAACAAACTTTTTTTCTAGATAGCAGTCTTTATTGGTTGTGATTTTTCTAGTGGGACTGATTGCTCATAGGCGTCCTATTGCTGCTTACCAGTCACTTCGATAGTCTGAAGACTTGTAGCGCTACCAATACATCTCTTCGTATCTATCGTCATAAGTTCATCACCCTGGTCAAGGAAAGGGTTTCCCTTGGCTGAAATTACCCCACACAAACTGTTCAGATGGTTCTCAAGGTTGTTCTGGAAGGATAGACTGTCTTCATGGTGGCTTGTCTCCTCACTATTGTCTTCAAAAACCATATCAGTCAGCAACCTGGCTAGCTCGAGCCCAACACCATCCACATTGTCAAAGCGTTTTGATTTTCAGTTAATCCAATAGCCCGGTCACTGTCTTTGACAAAGGCATGATATTTTGTTCATGCGCCTGTTCAATTGGAATAGCATAGAATCTGTGCCGTGTCTTTGAAAACACCCAGTGTTTTTTCAGATGCTGTCGTACGTTAGCTAACAATGCTCTAACGTCTTGAATGTGGACAGAGACCCATCTTGCATAATTTTGAAAGTCAAGAGCAAAGAAACAGGGCACAAGAGAGTCAAGGACAAGCTCCATTCCCGATGAGCACGGACGAACATCAAGATCAGTAATTGGATGGGTAAGATAACATTCCAGAATTCAAATTTTGGACTTCTCGATGATCTTTCACTTTTCCAGCCAGAGAAAGACAGTGTTGGTTCAAAACAGCACCTTCATTTCACGCAGTAATAATTGCTTCTTCCTGGAGCTTTACTAGAGACAGAGCTGTCACATGATTTACATATCTTTTTCTAGTCAAGAGCGAGGCTTGAAGAAAATAATCAGCTCTACCAGCTGTAGCCACTGAAGCCTCCTGAAGCTGGCGGTATGAATACGTCGTAGCGCAAAATGTGCGTTATCTCAACTCTTTCAGAATGGTGGGTAAAGTTTTAGAACAACAGGTTGTCGAGCAATTACTAGTCTGTGAATCTGGAGTAAGGCACTGCTAAAACAACTTAGGCGTTGGAATAAGGTACTGTGGAGTTAAAGGGTAATTTTGTAGGTATTATTTATCGCAATAGGGCTGTCGAAAAATTGGACTCTTAAGCCTTATTAAACAACCTACATTGTATTTATGTAAATAGCTACTGTCTTCATATGTGCTTAACTCCACCAGAAGTATTATCTCAAATCAGTTAAATCAAGGTACGATATTCATTTATCTACATAGTTAAAAACGGGCAACTGAACCCATGAAATTGATTGTGTTTCAAAGTATCTATGTACCAAATTTGGTGCTTTAATCCGGGGTGTAAATGTTTTGGGGTTTTTGGCTGCTAAGGGATCGAACTATACTGATTATTTCGCTGCATGCATCACGTGACAGGGTAGATATACCTGGAGCTAGTTTATGTTGTGTTGAAATTGGGTTCATGTTTTTGGATAGATCTTGGATGTGTGAAAAAACTTGGGAATTCTCTCGCATGGGCTTTTTCATTTTGTTTTAAAGTCCCTATATTGCGTAATCTACATTTTTAAGTGAATGCTTTTGTAACTTCATTACATTTAAAATGATTTTAAACACAAAAACTAATGAAGATCATAATAGTGTCTGGCATATCCTCAACACTATTTCACCCATTGAACGTTCACAACTGATCATGGGTCAGAGGTTATAGTCATGCACAGTTGATAACACATTTTCCTATTGCCAGTACCCAAAATGATGAACGAACGCCCATAGAGACAATTTTAACACAGATACGAATAATTCACGTGATTTTAATGAATCTTTCTGATCTACACTATTTAAAGAGCTTTAGTTTTTATTAATAATTGATTCTTCGGAATTAAGGTTTCGATACTTTTGAAGCGGGTGAATCGAACATTATTTTTGCACTTTGAAGATAAAAGCCTACATCACAGGACAGGTATCTATATCCGCAATACAAAAATGAAAAGGTCATCAAAAGCCACACGATGCTTTCAAAAGTTATCGCCGTTTTTGTGTGAAGCTTATTTTGATCAGGTCTGCCATCTCGGACGGCATAGGTTACGAGTACAAAAGTCTTTATAAATTATTTTCATAAACGTTCTACATTGAAATTTAGGGTCACCGAACATTTTTTACGATTAAAGAGTTTTCTCCAGAACTTCATCAGGCAGATGTTAGTTGCTCACAATTCACGTTGGACAATATCGTGACTTGCTGAACTGTCGTCGGTGACGATTTAACTAGGATACATTTGTAGACACGCTGTTACAAAAAAGTAACTTTGTACAATATTCCGGTGTCTGTGTTAAAACTAAAAGGATTATTGTATTTATTTCAATTGGAAGTGCCCATTCAATTGACCTTGCATTATCCTAAAACATTAGTTCGAATTGTTTTGAAATCGTTTTTTTGTTTGAATGTCACCTTTTCTTGAAGTTATGATTATGTGTTACAGTAGACACATATTTTTCGAACTTTTGTTTGAAAATTGTGTTTTTTATCCATGTCTCGTAGCGTGTTACTTTCTAAGTCAGGTTACAACAAATGAAGCAACCGAAAGTGAAGACTCTTCATTGATTTACATAAATAAGCTACACTTGGATTATGAGGTGTGAAGCTTACTCGAATGTTTCATCCTTACATCTTCATAATTTTTGATTATCGTACTTGTCAAATTCTGGTTCAAGGAGAAATGTTTTTATAATATTCAGTCGCCACGGTAACAGCAATCCGCGTTCGCACTTAACGTGTTTGTGGTACAGTTTGTACTGCATAACTTAAGTACATTCTAAGTTACTTATCGTGTTAAAAGGTTGTTAGGACCCATCTGGCTTACATATTAACTTTGCTCTACTGAGATCACTTCAGTTTTCTCTTGGAAGGTTTTACCCTCAACTTCCTTGAAAGTTTGAACATTTTCTTTCCCCATTCTTTTAAACCGTTTTAAAACTAATTTGCCTGTACTTACTGAGCCAAAAATGGACCAATTTGACCAAAGTATTCATGGTGCTCTAACTTGAAAAATGATGAACCTAAAATGATTTGAACATATTTCACCAGAATGCATGAACTTAAGATCTGAGTCGGTGACCCTAGAGTAGACCTTTTGGTGTTCTCGTGCTTCTTTCTCATTGATGGTTTGTTACTCCGGGATATCTTACTAGCGCTAACTGCCGTGCAAGCATGTAAATATGATATTCTGTACACAAGTTTGTATGATCAATAAAAAGGAGTTCAGCTTCTAGGGAGTGCAAATTTACCAGTGCATATTGCCCGCAGCTACAGCCTAACTGTGCCGGAATGTTAGATGGTTATCGGAATCAAAATGGAGGCAGAGCTACAAAATTCCCTTCTCAAAAGCTATGTAGTCGTAATAGTCGCGTTCCTAGTTACAGAGCACACTGTTGCAAACACGTTTTATTGCCATTCAGTTCGAAAATGTAATTTTTCATCGTATTACGACATGTATTGCATTTTAAAATTCATATGTCAGACCTTAAGTTATCAGCCTCCTCTCTAGGTAAACGGCGTAATTCAAATCTCAAACAAGTCAAAATCAAAGCCTCATGAGAAAAGGCAAAACTTCTCAAGATAATAAAAGGGAAAATGCTCCCTTCAAATGCGATTTAGGCAGAAAATTTAGTTTTACTTGGTTTTCAACAGTGTCAAATACTTGCAATGGTTGCCGCTCCAGAATCTTGCAAGTTTTGACGGTGGCTATGCTTTACCATATGATTCCAAAGACGACAATTGTCAATGGAAATGTTTGATGGATTAAATGAAGACAATGCTTACTTTTTCTGAAAAATTCAATGAGTCTGAGAAAATAACTTGCGAACTCGGGGACATTAAACTGATTTAATCAAAAGGCTGGATGTATAATATAGATATAAACAAAGAAAAACTTTAAGAAACTGTAATAAAAATTTAATACATTGGTATGAAACACCTGGGTACAGCTGTAAATTTCAATTTCGTTATTCGATCTACAGTTGTGTAGTAAGCATTTGAAGTAC